>JAADVP010000355.1:0-24468 GCA_023335675.1 Globisporangium solare | reverse complement strand
GTACTTTCAGAAACTTCTAGAACGCTCTGAAAAGCTAAATAACACGGGCTTTCTTCAATCGGCACGTATTTTTGTCGGGGCAAGAATGATGGTCAGCTTAGCCGCGACAAAAGTACTCGTCGAATGCGGGAAAAAAGTATATGCCCCAACAGCCTTTCGTCTCGAGAGCAGAATTACCAATTTTTAGCTTAAAAATCGCATTTTTGGCGTAATTATTCAAGAAAAACCGGTCGGCACATATTTATGGCGCGCACTGTATGTCAATGGCGTTAGAGGCTTGATCGTGAAAACGGATGTCGTTGCGGCCGCCAGCTTTTTAGAAGAAATGGGCGAGACACCCCTTGTGACGTTAGGGGGATCGGGACGAATCAACAGTGTTGATTGGTCCGCACGCCCCCCATACCTAGCGCCTGAAGTTGAAGCTGTCTGTCCTGCTAGCCAAACGAGCTCTCGTCGGGTTCAGGCCATTTTCGAAGTGGGTGCCGTCCGTACGCCGCTTTCCATACGCATTAATCATTTCCACATAAACACCCCCACATGGCGAAGCTTAACAAACTGCACGGCCTGGTCGCCAGGGTGAACGCGTCGCCGCTGCCGGTGCCGGCGAGACGCGCGGCGCTGTCGCTGCTCTTCAACTCGCAGGTGAAGCTCGCATTCACGGCGGGCATCGAGATCCAGGAGCTCACGAACACGCGCGCGCAGATGCGCCTCAAGAACCGCCTGCGCGTGCAGAACCACATCGGCGGCGTGCACGCGTGCGGCATGGCGCTGCTCGCCGAGTCGGCCACGGGCGTCGTGTTCGGCATGAACGTGCCGGACTCGTGTGTGCCGCTCGTCAAGAGCATGCGCATCGAGTACAAGAAGCGCGCGCAGGGCGATCTGCAGGCCGTCGCGTCGCTCACGCCGCAGCAGGTATGGTTCCGCACATGAGAGAGATGGCTCGGCGTGTGTTCGTTGTATCCTGGGAACTGACGGGTTGTTGTGGCTGCTGTGTCCATGCACTAGATTGAAGATATCCTGAGCAAGGACAAAGGCGAAGTGCTCGTGGACGTCAAAGTGACGGACTCGACGGGCGCGTCCCCCATCGAGTGCGAGATGCTCTGGGCCTGGGTTACCAAGCAGCACAAGTGATCGCTTTGCACGTACGTATTGAATCGGCAGTAACGAGACAGAAGAACCGAGACACTCAACAGCTCACCTTTGCTTTAATTTTAGCGTCACACGCCGTTGGTTTCTCTTTTTCGCGAGCCTCCTCTATATTGCATTTTGCTCCTACCGCATACCCACATCATGCCTGTGAGCCGCGAGCTGCCGGCAGGGATCGCGTCGCGGCGCGCTGAGGCCACGGCGGTGGTCGTGAAGAAGACGTCGGGGCTGAACGTCGCGCGGTTCATCGCGCGCGAGGACAATCTCTACCAGGCGCGCAAGTACGCAAGCGCGAACGAGGCCACCGCGAACCGCTCGCGCTGGGAGGAGAAGCAGAACTTGCGCACGGGCAGCGGCGCGCGCACACAGCAGCACAAGCAGTACGTGTGGTATCGCGGGAACACGCTGGCGGTATTCGTTTCGCTCATGCAGCCAATGCGGTTTGATGTGAATGTGTGCAGGCTGGAAGAAGAGCTGAAGCTCATGAACAAGGAAGTGCAGATCGTGCGCCACGAGCGACTGAAAAAGTACTACGAGCGCTGCTACGAAGAGTGGATTTGGACGACGCAACGAAGTGGAAGTGGCGGAGGCTCTGCATTGCTGATAGCGTGGCTGACAGTGTGTGTTGCGTGTGTGTGCTGGTGCAGATGGGATCAGGAGCTTCGAGCACGCGGCCTCGCGATCGTCCGCGACAGAGACTAGACCCTCAGGTTCACACGTAAATAAACGCTTCGTAACATGCACGCTGTTTGCTATATTCATGACTGTGTCTTGTGCATTGGACTCAGCGCCAAGCACTCAACGAGTCCAAAAAAACAAATGAAAAAGATGCACCCACTGGAACTAGACTTCGTGCGCTAGCAAAGAACGCTGGTCGCTCGGCAGCGCGTCGTCGTCGCTGGCTGCCGTCGTCGAAGACACGGACGATGCGCCACGCTTCTTCTTTTTCGTTGGCGTGTCGCCGTTCCATCCATCGTCGTCGTCTTCTGGTTCCTCCATGTCCATTTCACTCGACGGATAGAACAGCACGAGGTACAAAAGCAATGCGGCGTAAAAGAGCGCGATGACGAACAGCACGATGAGCGTCAGCGTCGACATGTCGTCGGGGAGATTCTTCTGCAGGATGCTGTACACGAGCACATAGTTGACGCCGCAGAGCAGACACGTGCCCAGCAGCAGCGCCGTGGCGACGCACTTGGCATTGACAAAGCTCCAGCCCATGAGCCCCACGTTCGATGTGAACGCGAGCAACGGGATCAGCGCGAACGGGAGCTGCACGCTCTGTAGTACATTGAGGAGCTCGTTGAACCGGTCGCTCTTGAACTGCTGGTTTTCACTGATCACCGCGACAAGAACGGCCGGTATCAGCGCCATACCACGCGTCAGCGCCACGCGCTTCCACGCGTCGATGCGGATGTCGAGAAAGCCCTCCATGACGAACTGGCCCGCGTACGTACCCGTCATCGTCGACGCCTGGCCGGACGCCAGCAGCCCGATGGCCCACACCACTTTGGCGTACCCGCCCAGCGCCTCGCGCACGGCTTCTCCGGCTTCGGCGAGTCCGATCTCCTGGCAGTACCCCGCCGTCGGAGTGCCACCGACACCACGGGACAATGCGTCGCTGTGGCCGTCCACGTAGCAGGGCGTGCAGCGACCAGGGATCGCAGCATCTGCGTCGAATTGGCACACATCGCCCGAGAACGCGTCGTAGATCGGACTGCCCGAGGTGAGCGCCGCGCGCACGGGGATGCACGACGTCTGGATGTCTTTGCCCGCGATGCTCGAGACCGAACTCGTGCTGAGCAGCGCGCACTCGGAGCTGTAGAAGCTGCTCGCGAACACGCAGATGACGGCCGAGTTGATGAGGAAGCTCACAAAGAGCGCGGCCGCAGCCTCGAGGCTGAAGTAATAGTTGGCTTCGCGCACGGCCTTGGTGTTCGCAGGGTTGATCTGGCGCGCCTGCACGAGCGCTGAGTGCAGGAAGATGTTGTGCGGCATGATGATCGCACCGAGCGTCGCGACCGCCTGCATCACGTTCTGCTCCTTCATGCGCGGCTCGAAGACGCCCTTGAGGATCTCGAGCCCACTCGGCGCGCTCACAGAAAAGTCCACGAAGAAGCACGCGCACATCGTGCTGATGATCACCATGAAGAACATCTCGAGGTACCGCGTGCTGTTGCCGCCCTTGGCGTCTGCGCGGTGCAGCGCCAGGAACGTGAACGTATCCAGTCCCGTGAGCAAGCAGCCGACCCACAGCGGAAAGTTGAACAAGATCTCAAATGCGATGGCCGAGCCGAGCACTTCCTGGATGTCGCTGCCGATGATCGCGAGCTCCGTCATGAGCCAGAGCGCAAGCGATACGGGCCGCGGGTATTCGGAGCGACAGAGCTGCGCGAGATGCTTGCCCGTGCACGCGCCCAAGCGCGCCGCGAGCACCTGGTAGAACCCGCCGGCGAGCGTGCTCAGCAGCACCACGTAGAGCAGTTCGTAGCGCGTGTACGCGCCGCTCTGCAGGTCGGCCTCGAGGTTGCCCGGGTCCAGATACGCCATGCTCATGAGCCATCCGGGGCCGGTGTACGCCCAGAACTTGCTCCAGGAGAACGACACACCACCGCTGCTGCTGGTAGTGCTGGTGCTGCTGTCGAGCAGCAGGGAAGCAGCCAGCGGCTCGTACGCCGCGCCTTCGTCTTGTTCGCGCGCGCGCATCCGTTCGGGAATGCGACAAATTGAAGCAATGGGCACACACCAAGCAAGGCACGCGCCTCTGGGGTAACTGGGGCATCCACTCGACTTTCAAGTCGAGTTTTAAACATAGTCAAATGGGAGTTGACTATATTGTTTTTTCTATTCTAGACTCGAAACTTGATAACATGAAACGTTGCTGATGCTATTTGCAACGAGCGGCATGCACTTCAATCACGCAGCTGCTGTGCCCTGTCAAACCCGATCCATGCCCTAAACTAGTTCTGAGATCAGGACCGCTGCATCCTCGATGAACCTTAAACTAGGCTCGGAAGAACACTTTAGCGCGCTCGCTCGCTCCTGCAGTGAAGAAGCCCCCAATTTGAAGAAGAAGAAGCGCGTGTGCTTCTCTTTCTCTGTCTGCGTGTGAGCGTCGCGCCCCGAGAGCCGAGAGAGAACGAGGGAGTTTGCGCTGCACCTCACGCGCGCCTTTCGCTCCACAACGCGGCGCGCATCACAGCAAACGAACGCACACAAAAGAAATCACAGCCAAACGCCATGGAGAGTCGTAACGGGAAGTGGGTGAACGTCGACTACACGAACCGCGTGCTCGACGAGAACTACGCCAGCGCGCAGCAGCAACAGCAGCACGTGGACAGGATCGCGAACGGCGACGCGGGGTACGGCGCCGGCGGGTATCCGGATGACGACGACGCGCTCTTTTACGACGGGAACGAGCACGGATACGGGTACGGCGCCTCGCACGACGACGACCGAGGCCATGGGAACGGCGTCGTGGTTGGCGTCGCCCACGAGTCCTACGGGTCGAACCTGCTCGGCGCGCGCCAGCAGCTCCAGCAGCAGAGCCAGCAGCAGCAGCAGCAGCAACAGCAGAGCGAACCGGAGTCGTCGATCCAGATCACAGTGAGCGAGCCCGTGAAGCAGGGCGACGGCATGAACGCGTACATCTCGTACAAGATCAGCACGGACACGAACCGGCCGCAGTTCACCAAGAGCTCGTTCTCGGTCATCCGCCGCTACAGCGATTTCATCTGGCTGCACGGCAACCTGTATGCGATGTATCCGGGCGTCGTCGTGCCGCCATTGCCGGAAAAGTTGCTTGTGGGCCGGTTCTCGCCCGAGTTTATCGAGTCGCGGCGCCGCGCGCTGCAGTTGTTCCTCCACCGCTGCTGCAGCCACCCGGAGCTACAGCACAGTGCGCACCTTACGACCTTTTTGGAAGCGAGCGACGACGCGTTGCAGCAGTTTAAGGCCGATCCGAAGAACAGCGTCGCAAAGGGCGCGCGCGGCTCGATCTTCCAGTGGATCGACGACACGGTCAACACGATCTCAACAAGTCTCGGCGCCATGAACGCATACTCGAACCTCGAGAAGACGCCTGCAGACCACGAAGTGGACGAGATGATCGCGTACATTGACGGCCTCGAGCCGATCATGACGGGGCTGCACAAGCACGCGCACGGCCTCACGAAGCGCGCCCGTGAGATCGCCGACGGACTCTTTGAGTTTGGCGTGTCGTTCACGCTGCTGGGCAAGTCGGAGGAGAACCGGTCGTTGCAGGAAGGACTGAACCATATTGGCCAATGCTCGGATCGCCTGTCGATCCTCGCGGCCGAGCACGCCGAGCGAGAGGCGCTGAACTTTGAAGAGCCCATTTTCGACTACATCCGCCTCGTCGGTGCCGTCAAGGCCGCTCTCTACAAGCGCAACGAAGTGCGCGCGTCGTACGGCAGCACTGTCGCGGACCTGGACGCCAAGTCGCTGGTGCTGAACAAGCTCTTGAAGCACGGGAGCTCAGCGGGGGAGAAGATCCAGGCTGCCGAAAGCGACGTCATGAAGGCGCAGCAGCGTGTCGAGGACGCGAAACTGGAGTACGATATCGTCACGGAGCGCGTGATGAGAGAGGTGTGACCTTTGTCTATTGCTGTGTGGTGGATGCGTTGTTTGGTGAAAGCTGATAGCATTTTGGTGTTCTTTTGCGCGAACCAAAACGATCAGGTTGAGCGATTCCGGCGTGAAAAGCTCGCGGATTTCAAGCGCATCATCTTGGACTACATCCAGATGCAGATCGAATACAGCAAGAAGGTAAGAGGGGAAACGAAAGCGTATTTCGCGACGTGCGAGGGCGCAAAAGCGAAGCTGGTACTGACCCCATCATTGTGCTGCCGAGTAGGTCGAGGATGAGTGGAACAGCGTGATCCCACAGCTCGCGCAGATTCAGGTCGAGACGACCTCGCCATCCACGTCCACGAGCACAACGACGAACTCTCTGATCCAGGAGAACTACATCAGCTCGGACGGCGGAGTCGCGAACAACATGGACTTGCTCTCGCTGAGCAACGAAGACCACAGCGCTCCCCAGCTCAGTCTCTACCAGCAACGGCTGCAGCCGCCTCGGCCTGTGCGCCATCTCCAGTCGGGGCAAGGGAATCCAGACGTGTCCATCTAGGCTTCTTTTATTTCGCCAACAGAGAACAGAGGACGGAGGAGAAGCATGAGGCGCCTGAAGCTCCAAGTGGACACGGGAAATCCACGCAAACACGACATGCCGGACGCGAACAGCGAGGTATTGTGCGTTGAAAACGATTTGATTATATTAGTGAGGAGACGTATTGTAGACCACCCAAACTCCAGCAAGAAGCCCCCAGCAACTGCACCCATTCAAAAGAACACAAACAAACAAACAAAAAGAGAGAAAATAAACGCAAAGCTTCGCCAGAACCTGAATGCAAAGAAAGGCGCATCATGCTGCTGCGTGTTTTACTGGGTTTCTCGTGGCTCTACTCTCTATGAAGCTACACTTCGGCAGTCAGGTTACGGCGCGCGACGCGGCTCGCGATCTGCTCGCGCGTGGGCAGTAGCCAGCGGCGGTAGTTGTCTTCGTACCGCAAGTTGCCCGCCGCCTCCTTGATGTTGAACTGACGCTCCGTGATCCAGTAGAACGCCATGCCGCCGCCAAGCATCACGATGGTCATCCCGAACAACAGAAGACCCTGCAGCAGATCAAAGCCGATCTTCGCCGACATGGACAGCGCCGCAGTGAACGATCCCGACACGACTACGCACGTCGCGCCAGTGGCTGACAACGCGGAGCCCCTGGACAGATTCACGGGGTACGACGAGTACAAGTACAAATTGCACGGCCCATTCGCAGAGGAACCGCGCGCGATGCGCATGTTGCCGTTCTCGCCCCACATCGTACCCCACGTGTTGCGGATGACCCAGTACTTTTCGCCGACCTCGGTCTCACCAAAGCCCACGACCACGACGGCGTGGTTCACTTCTTTGCCGTTGCTCGAGCAGTCCTCGGCGTCGTAGATGCCGCTCTCGTAGTACTTGAAGCCGTCGCCTGTGGCGTCCAAGTTGGCCGACACGGGGCCAGACATCACAGCACGAAGCAGCGCGTTTTCATCCTGTTTCACGAGAGCCCACATTCAAGCTGTGAGTAAGTACGTGTCACAAACACGAGAGAGATTATGTCGAGAGTGGGTGGGTCACGTACGTTCGAAGCAACAGCGACGTACGACGAGCTGCCGTTCGTCCACTGCACCGCGACGTCGCTGGTGCTGACTGACTGGCACGTAGTCTCGCCTGCGGTCGTGGCCATCACGTACGGATAGCTGTCGGCACAGGAGATGCCGTTGGGACTCATGCGGCTCATGTACTCGTACGTGAGGAACGGCATGCCGCCGTCGCAGCCCTCCGACGACGAGACCATGTCCTTGGCGAACTTGCTGCGGATGTGGTCCAGAGGCGCTGAGCAACTGAGCACTTGCTCCACGCTCAGCGGCGACTACTTTGGCAAGAACGAGAGCGCAATAAAGGTGGTCAATGCTGCGCAGCATCTCGCAAGCGTGAACGAAAACAACGTACCGCTTGGACGTTGTTCTCAATCGCATATCGACTCTCAACGACAGTGATACCTGGGCGTTATATATGTCCACACACAGCATTGTCATCAGCACTCGGCACGCTCAAGCCATCATGTATAGCAATGCAGCGCACCCGAGAAAGCCCAGCAGCTGCCGCACGTGCCCTGGTTCTTGATCGGCGTCATGTACTTGCCGTTCTCGATCGTGAGCCAGTTGATCTCCTTCGGGATCGTCGCGTTCGCGTTCACGTCCAGCGTCGTCGTCGCCGTGGACGTCACGACGGTCACGGCTTTCGTTTCTTGCTTGCTGCGCTCGTGCATCGACCCGTGCGGCGGCTTCTTGATGTGCACGCCGTGCGCCGTGGCCGCCAGCTGCGGCTTGGTCTTGAGGAACGACCGGTATTCTTCTGCGCTCAGATCGCTCAGCTCGTTCATCGCCATCGTGTACGTCGACTTGCCCTCGCGCTGCTGCTCGTTGTGCGCATTGACGATGCGGCGACTCGTCTCGATCGCGTGCGCGCGCGAGAACGGCGACGCGCGCTTCGGTCCGATCGACGCGCGGCGGCGCGACCGCGTCTGCTTGCTGTGCAGCGCCGACTCGAACGCATCGATCTGCTTCCTCGCTGCGTCCAGGTGCTGCTCTGGGTGCTGCACGAGTTGTGCGTCGGTTATGTCGACTTGTTGAGGCGCCGTTTGTGCGCTACAGAACACGGCAGCAAGAGCGAAAAGCACCGACAGAGAGCACAGCATCGTCTTTCGTAGCTGCTGCTGTCGAAGGCGGCGACACTTGCGGACGCGCGGCGGAATGCGACGCGCAACAAAACGCGCTCGGCCGGCGTCTGGAGCTGTTCAAAATGCCGCTGCCGTAATGTTAACCCACACCTTGAAAAATCAGGCAGTCCTCCCTGTCTATCCCGATCAACGGCAATTGTAACCGTTCAAGAGTCTGCAACATAGGCTATACGGTGTTTACCCTATGAGCTACCATTCCCACTACAAAGCTGTACCGCTGCAGTCGGTTCAGTGTACCCTCCGGTGACTGACTTTTGCCTGCCTTCTTTCTCCCTCTCAGCGCCTGCCAGGTCATCATTTATTTGCCCGAGAACAAGAGCGTGCCACGTGCCTCTGCGTCCATTGCCGCGCGCTGCTTCAGCCGCTCCCCACACGCCCACACGCTTAGTCCCCTTCGTTCCTTCCGTCTCCCCCGCGTCCTTCCTCGGTGTTTTTTTTTTTTTTTCTCGTGTCGGCAGCATGGGCAACAGCGACAGCAAGAGCAAGTTCCGCGAGTCGGTGTACAAGCTCAACAACGAGGTGATCTCGTCCAAGAACCTCGAGTTCTGGGACAAGCTCTGGCGCATCCCGACCGTGGCCGAGGAGATATTCACGCTCATCCAGCCCGATGACGTGCGCATGCTGCGCCGCCAGCAGCCCGAGAACCTCGCGACGATGCTGCGCCAGGCCGTCTCGCAGATCGTGCAGATCGTCGACACGCCCGTGCCGAAGTACTACCAGCAAGCGACGAATTGCGTACGTTGCTGCAAGCGGACGACGGCTACTGCCTAGTTGAAGCTCACGCACGGAGCTGTTTTGTATCGTTTGTGTGCACGTACAGGTCCGCGTGCTGACGCGTCTGGTGCCGTTTATCCTCGAAGACTGCAGTACGTGCTTTGCGCTGGGCGCCATCCTTGTGCCTTCGTTCGTGTGTGAGCCAATGTATTTAACCGCTGTATCACGATCGCATTTGGTTCATCATATGCAGGTGACGACTTTGTGGAAGAGCTCTTTTGGAAAGTGGAAGCGACCGATGCGGACGACGACAATGGCGACGAGGAAGAAGAGAGCAAGGGTGACGCCGGTAGCAAAGCCAAGGCCGCGCACGAGCCGCTCGCCAAGCAGATGATCCACGCGATCATGGGGCTGCTGTTCCTCCCGGAGTTCACGATCTCCATCCACGCGTACAAAGGGTACGGCGAAGAGCGCCGCAGCGCCACGCGCAGCGGCCAATCGGCGACCTCGGGCGACCTCGTGTTCCCGTCGTTACTCTGGAATGCGGGCGTGAGTTACCCGGACGCGAACGTGGCGAACTCGCTGTCGTACGACAAAAACCGGAAAGAAGTGCTCAAGCTGCTGCTCACGTGCTTTTCGGGCATTTTGTACCAGACCGCCGAGACGTGCAACCTGTGGAAGGACCGGTTCTTGGAGATCGCGACGGCGCCGGACTGCCCGTTTGCGCCGACGTTGTTCTTCTCGCTGCTCAACATCGTGATCACGTACGACCCTGTCGGCTGGGGCGTGCCATACGCTGGCTCCATCGTGACGGACGACCGCGAGACGCTCGTGGACGCGTCGCTGCAGGTTTTGCTGGTGCTTCTGGACTTTGGACAAACGTCGGAGACGAACCTGTTGGCGAGCACCAAGCCGCAGCCGTCGGCGACGGCGTCGTTCCGAAACCGCGGCGCGACGCTCACGATGGAGAGCAACGACGACGGCACGATGAACGGCAACGTGTACCGCCAATTGCTGTCGCGGATCGAACGCCCAGAGGATTTCTTCCTCATCTTTGCGGGTCTGTCGCGGCTGCTGAACAACTACCACCAGTCGATGAGCACGATCCTGCCGAACTCGATCAAGCAGATCAAGTGCCACCAGGAGTTGCTCGTTCTGCTGTGGAAGTTGCTAGACGAGAACAAGGGCTTTCTCCAGTACGTGCTCAAGAAAGCCGACGTGAACCAACTGGTCGTGCCGCTGCTGTTTTTGATGTACGAAGGCCGCCAGGAGCCGTCGAAAGTGGGCATGATCCACATTTGCACGTTCATCTTGCTGCTGCTCAGTGGTGAGCGAGACTTTGGCGTGAACCTGAACAAATCCTTTGACAATCGGCTGCCGTTGGATCTGCCGCCTTTCTCGGGCAACCACGCAGACCTGCTGATCGTGTGTCTCCACAAGATCATCGTGAGCGGCTACGAGAAGCTCAACTCGGTGTACAACTGTTTCCTCACGATCATTTGCAACATCTCGCCGTACTGCAAGAAGCTGCACATGGTGTCGAGCGTGCGGCTGCTGCGGTTATTCAAGCTGTTTGCGCAGCCGAGGTACCTGTTTGACAATGAAGCGAATCACCACCTGGTGTTTTTCCTGCTCGAGACGTTTGACAACATTATCCAGTACCAGTACGAGGGCAACCAGCAAGTGGTGTACTCGATGATCCAGAACAAGAACGTGTTCTACCAACTGAACGAGCTCCAGCTGCCGCCCATGCGCGCTCCAGCCACCGGCACCACTTCGTCCGCGAGTCGAGCAAAGGAATCGGAGAGTGAGGGCGCAACTGAGACCAACAGCGCCAAGACGCCGCGCAACAGCGACGGCGACTTTGTGCCGACGGCCGAGTGGCTCGCGTCCTGGAAGAAGAAGCTGCCACTCACGACCACGCTGCGGCTGCTGCAGTACCTGATCCCCCAGGTAAGGAGGAACTGCGTTTCTTGGTTGTATCTGGGTCGCAAGTGTGCTGACATTTTGCTTGCATTGTAGCTGGAGGAGGCGTGTGAGAAAGCGGGCGGCAGCCTGGACGAAGACGCGATGCTGTATTTTCTGCGCACGACGACCATGGTCGGTCTTTTGCCCGTGCCGCATCCGATCGTGATTCGCAAGTACCAGATCAACCAGTTCACGCATTTGTGGTTCACGACGTTCACGTGGGGCGTCATCTTCTTGCGGAACCAGGTGCTGCCGCTCTTCGATGGCAGCGCCATCATCCTCTTCACTATCAGCGTTGTGTAGGTCGATGTGGAGCCCGGTTCGTGACAAATGGAAGATAGATTTTGGTCCCGCTCGTAAGCTTGCCGCCTGGGAACGCTACCAGAAGATGCAAGCAGCAGCAGCAGCAATGATGGCCCACGACGACAATGAGTATGTTTCTTTTTTTTCTCCTTTTTCGTGAGTATGGACGCATAGAAACCAATGATGTGTCTGTCAGTTTTGTATATATACTCTCCTCTATTTTACCTTGCGTGCTCGCGCTTTTGGTTGGGCTTTCTCGTGGGCATTAGAGGGTGCTGGTGGTGATCAGATGCAGCAGCATGTGTTCCATCTTCTCTCCTCGCTGAGCGGCATTCCACTGCGCGATCTCGATCTCGCGCGCGTTCCGTCGCAGCTTGTCTTCTGGCAACAGCGTGGAGATCTGGTTGGAGCTGCACGACGCCGTGGACGCATTGGACGACCCAGAGTACGGAGGCGGCGACGACAAGCCGTCCCCAGACAAAGTGCCCTGCATGAGGTTGAGGTCCTGCGAGATGCGGCACTGCGAGACCAGACAGCGACTGAACACGAACGCGAGCTTCTCGGGCGTCAGCTTGTTCGTGCTGCAGTGCTTCAGCAACTCTTTCAGGAACGAGACCAGGTACACGACCACGTTGAACCGCACTGGAGGCAGGCCATCGAGCAGCACGCGACACGACTGTGCGACGTTCCCATTCCCAGATACGACGGCGTTCGTCAGCGTCTCGTCTGGAACGACACTTTGACGCAGGCTTTGCAGCCAGCCAATCAAGAGCTCAGCAGTCGAGTAGCCACTGTGAGCTGGGAACGCGTGGCCAGCGTCCAACGCTTCTCTCAGAATGGCGACTTCCTGCTTGCTCCCGGCCTCGACAAACAAGTTCTTCTCGTTCATGTAGTTCTGATAAATATCATTCACCATCCGCCAGAGCTCCTTGGGGATCTTCTGCGCATTGCTCGGGTCCTCTGCACGCTGACTCTGTGGCGAAATCGGGCTGCTTCCCCCCACGCTGAACATGGACGCCCCAGCAGCATTCGCTAACGAGTGCTTCACTTGACGCACCGGTTCCAAGTTCGCGACTAATTGTTCGAGCGAGTTGCCGAAGCACGAGTTGTCGTACTGGCCCGAGATGACAAGAAAGTAGTCGCGACCATTCTCGATACGCAAAATCATCGTGTCGTCCAGCGTCTCGGTGCCGCTCGTGAGGCCGTGCGCTACGGCTTCGTTCACATTCGCTGTGATGCGGATCTCGATCCGCTCCTTTGGTGGGATCATCCCAAACGTCGGCGAGACGCTCAGCCACGGCTTGCAGAGCAGCGTCTCTTCCAGTTTCGGGATGAATCGGAAATGCGCGACGACGACGCCCGTGTTCTCGACGAACAGCGTCTTGGTCTGGTCGAGACCGTACTTTAGGTGCGCGTACCCGAGCATGCCACTGCTGAGCGGCACGCCGTCGCTTTGGACCAGCCGCACTTTGGGCATGTTTTCGTTTTCCCACTTGTCCAACTGCATCATGATCTCGCGCAGCACCTGGTTCTTTTTCGCTTCCACCTGGTGGCGGATCTCGACGTCGAAGAACGCGTGCACGGGTTTATGGTCCGACAAATCGAGCGCCGAGACGGCATTGTAGTGCTTGAGCACGACCTGCTCGGGGAGCTTCGCTTTCCACAGAATGCGATCGCACCACGCAGGCGCGCGCAGCTTCTTCTCTGGTCGCTTCTCGTACATGGACGTCCCGGCTTGGTACTTGTACGTCGGCGGGAACTTGATGGAGCCTTCTTCGAAACCATGGAGAACGTTGCACCGCTTCCGCTCGATCGTTAGCTGGTCACGCTGCAGCAACTCGGTGTACACGCCGCTCTCGGCGTGCTGGAACACGGTTTCCGTGGGGATGTCCTCGTTGATGCGGTAGTTGAGATCCCCGAGCCAGAACACGAAATCGTGGTTCAGGATCGCCGGCTCACCGTTAAACAACCTGTCGTCAACATCATCACCATCATACACAAAGTAGCACGTCGGAGACAGCGCAGCAGAACTGCCAATGAGTGACCACAGATACACAGAACAACAGAGCTTTTAAGCAGACGCAGAGGGTCTGAGGGGGCAGTGGAGCCACCGATTCGCACCTCGTGCCATTGCCGTAGCCGTCGTTATTGTCGGCAAACTCAATCTTCGATAGGATGTTGGCGTAGTCCGCGTTTCGCCCCGATACGTTTTCGCGATGCGCAGCGAGGTGCGCGCACACAAAGCAGAGCGTGCTGTCATAGAAGCTCATGCGGATGGCGGCACCGCCTTTGTTGCCCATCATGCCCATGATGCCGACGCCCGCGGTCGCGCCGCTCTCTTCCTTCACGTGCTCGATATGCTTGGATCGCACAAACACGAGCAGCAAGATGCCCACGAGGTGCTTCTCGAGCACGACCTTGTACTTGTGCTGCGGACCCGCGAGGTGGTTGTTGAGCGCATAGAGAATGGACTCTTCCCATGCAGAGCTGCGCTGCGCCGAGACCGTGCTGTTGACAACGACGTTGACGGCGTTCAGGTCCACGATCTCCTGGAACCCCAGCGCGATGATGTCGGGCAGAGACCCCGACGCCTGCTGCTGCTGCTGCTGCTGGACCCAGAGCAAGATCTTGGCGGCCTCTGCCTGCGCGAGCGGCTTCTTCGCGTTCACGTTCCACGTGCCGACGACGACGTTCGTCTTCTGGAACGCCGTGTATGCGTGCTGGCGCAGCCGCAGCTGCTGCTGGATCCAGTCGTCGCGGATGAACGACATCACGACCGGGTTGTAGTACTTGCCGTTCGCGGCCAGCGACGACGACGACGACGCCACCGAGCCGATCGAGCTGCGGGTGCTTCTCGCCGACGCCGTCGAGGGCGGACCCCCGAGCATGCTGAAGCTCACGGTGCTCGCTGCGCTACCCACGGGGCTGGTCTGCATCTGCAACAGCGTCGCATCGGGCGAGGAAGGAGACGCCATTGCGCAGCCAATGGCAGCTGCGTCGGTGCTGGAAACGAGTGACGCGCGCAGACAGCGGCTGCGGATGTGGTCGGTGGACGCAGACGCACGTGCGCACGCGCCCTGAGCGGACGAGGTTCACAGAGACAAAGAGAGAGAGAGAGAGAGAGTTGCCGCCTCTTCGCCTTTCTTCTTGTTTTGGTGGGCGTTATGCTCCAGACGTGGGTTGGGCATCCTGTAGTATGCGCCTTTTAAATTTAATAATAAGTGATATATGATGCGTTTTGAGTATGATCATTCTTGATATAAAACCATCATTTAGTACCTGTTACCATTGATATGATGCGGCAAGTTCAAATAGGGAACGCTGCAAGCGTGTGTCCCGATATTGAAGTGAGCAAGCAGACTGTACGGATCTTGACAGTCAAAAATCATTTTCGTCGTAGGGTAAATAATAAATTTGACCCAACTGAAGCACGCAGCTGTACGCGATATGTCCTACCGGACATGATCCACTGAACCACTGCAAGTGGTACATCTCAGAAATGTCAGTTTTTGGCCCATGCGATCCGAAAATGCGAGGAAGGCGACTTGTTAAATGGAGCGCAGAAAGAAGAAGAAGGAAGAACAAACGCCATGATGTATCTCGACGCGTGTCGCGGGCGTTTCTTTGTCACTGCGTCGTGCATGTGTCTAAGCTCACAGAGCGCCCCAACAGGAGCCGGTGGAGCGAGCCGACTGCGCGCGCTACTGGTTGCTGGTGCCCTGTAGTCGCTTCGCCTCGAGCTTCGCGGCCACGTTTTCTTCTAAGCGGCGGATGTCGTCCATTGTGAGGCCGAACCAATCATCCGTCAAGCATTGCGCCTAAGCAAGCGCATACCGAACGTGAGTACAATGGTCGCCGCCCAATAAAGAAGCCCGACAAGGAGGGTAGTCAGGAAGAGCAATCACGTACCTGGCGCAACGTGTGGTGGAAAAGCTGGCGCTGCTGGTCGCGGATGATCTTCTCCGCCTGAAAGAAAGCGCACAGGTAAACAAGGAGCCGACGAAACAAAAGCAATAAGAGGTTGTTTGTACCTTGCCCTGCACGCCCCAGTACTCAAAGTTGACGCGCACAGCCTTGTAGCAGGTCATGACTGGAGACACCTTCTTCTGCCATCCTTTTTGAAGAGGACCGCGCGAAGTCTTGACCGATTTATACTACGCAAACACACCACCCAACGCGGACAACACGCTTTCAGATCGGCATCCTCATTGCACGTTTGCGCTAAACGTTGTTGTAAGCAAGAACGTACTGTCGAAGGGTCGCAATCGTCTTTCAGGGTCTGCTTTGGCAACTTCTGAGCAATGTCGAGGCTGTTGTGGTGTGCACATTCATCCACAAGCAAGCAGATCAGTTCCATGGCGTCGGCGCACGACAGGCGGCCCGTTTGGCATTCATGTGGACGTACTATTCGACCGTGCGGTTGCTGAGCTCGTTGTTGGACATGTTGACCGCGTTCTCCGTGTCGCCGCTGTCAGCGAGATGGTTCGATTCAATGCAAATGTAGAACTTGTTCTTCGCAAGGTACCCGTTCACGATCACGGTCATACAGTGCGGGTACGCGTTCCACGCCTCCTCGATCAGCACCATACTGTCTTCCGGGCAGCTACGCACGCAAAGCACATATTCGTCAGCTCGCTCCACAAAAATGACAGGGTCCAAACTCCAGCGCATACAAAGCGCGCTACGCTACGTACAATGCGGACACGAAGCCCGGGATCTTGGACTTGACGTAGTAGTGCTTGCGCGTGTACTGGCCCTTGGTGCGCGGGATGGTCCAGCCCGAGATCTCCGAGACGCCCATCTTGCCGTCCGTGTTGTCGTACGGCTCGTTCTTGAGGATCTCGACCCCCTCGCCGTCGCCCGTCATCTTCTCGCTCGCGTCCACGACCATGTACAGCTGCGCGACTTGGAACTCGTCCACGGTCATGTGCAGCGGCACGCGGAACTCGTGGATCATCACCATTTTGGCTGCGATCGTCTATGAATGCGTTCTGTGGAGAAGAAGCTGCTGTACACGCGCGCACGACGGGGGCAGGACGGGGAGGGGAGAGGGAGGGAGGGAGAGGCACGCGGCGCGTTGCGGAATGGCGCGGCAACGTGGCTGCTGCTGCTGCAGAAAAAAAATCTGCCCCAGATGGCGTTCGGATAAACCTTCAACAATGAATACTTTCTGAAAGAGAGGTGGCTCCACTTTTGATGATGAGAGGTTGGATGTGCGAGGTGAGAGCCTTTGGAAATGAATGAAGCCGCTGAATTTATATTTGTCGGAAGCACCACGAATGTGATCGGGGTGATTGTGGTGGCAGAGGGGGAAGGAAGGGAACAGGTGAAACGGGCTACTAATGAAATGGTTAAAAAAAATCATGGAAAAAGTGACTCATTGGATGGCGTCACTATAACGAGGGAATGTCCAAACGGCGCGAATGCGAAATGGCTTCACATGGCGCTAATTCGGTACCAAATGCTCTGTGGATAGGTCAATGAGGGGGCCGCTCGGCCACACATAGAGAGATGACAAGCAGCACCAGCAGCAGAGGCGGCGCCAGCCAGAGCTCTCGCGTGGACGCGCCGCTCGCGGACGATTTGCAGAAATGCCGCCGCTTGGTCGCCAGTATGCGCGGCCTCGTGACGGCATCGGCGGTGCGCCAGCAGGTGCTGGGCGATCTGGTGCGCGTCGTGGAGCTCAAGCGTGGGAAAATGGCGCTGAACGTGGTGGCGCCGCCGTCGTCGAGAGCGCGCTACCTCTCGTACGGAGCCCACTCATGCCTTGTCTATTTGTTTTGTTGATGCATTGTAACCTTGCTGACTTGGATAGTGCAATAATTTCCAGCGCCAGCGCATTCGCATCATCCAGAGACTCTGGAAAAAGTAGGCGCCAAAGCAGCGTCGTATCAGCGAAGAGCAAACGAAAAATAATGCCAACCGCATGACGCGTGTGTGCGCAGGTTTCGGATGCAAAAGCTCATTTTGGCGAAGCTCAAGATGGAGCGCAGATGGAGAGAACACAAAGGTGCGACGACTTTCATATGTCTGCAAGGCAAACGGACGGGCCACTCACCCTCTCAAGGGTGTGCTATGGTGCAGGAGCGACGCGGTTTGAGGCGAGCGCAGTGCTCGTGCAGCGCATCTTTCGAGGCTTTTACGCGAGAAAGCGCACGTACGTGGAAAAAAGATGCTGCGAATGCTTCGCTAATGGGGAAACTATTCGGTGGCTGAGCCGTGTCGGTTGTGTGTGTCTCTCTACAGCTTTTCTTAGCGCCAGGCAAAAGCGTCTCTCGATCACTGACGTGGTCGTTATCAAGCACAAATTGTCCACATTGGAACTCTTGAGATCCGAATGCGCAGAGTACAAGAAGAAGCTCGTCGACCACGAGCAGCAGCTACGCCGGCACGAAAGCGACCTAGAGACCCTATGCAGAGAGAAAGCAGCCACGGAGCAAAAGATCGCGGCGTCGAGAAAGGGCATCACTTACACCGACACGAAGCTACTCGACGGCACAGCTGTGCGAATGGAAGCGCGCCAGCTACTTGTGCATCAGACGTCGGAAATTGAGCGTCTCCAAGTGGCGCGCAAGGACGAGCAAGCATGCCTTGAACAATTGAGGAGCTTTGACCCGAGCACGAATCGCGCGACCTTGATTATTCAGTCAAGGTGTGCAGTGCGCTTGCTGCCATGGCACGAGGCACCAACTTATTCATATGCACTCACTGACAACAATGATGTCGCTTTTGTAGTTATCGCGCGTTCAAGTATCAACTTCAGCAGAACGCCAAACTACGTCGCAAGCGTCAAGCATTTATGAGGTACACATTCTGCAATCCATTGTGTGCATGGTATCAAATGCGGTCATACTTTTTTTTTTCTTTATACGTGATCGTTTCTGTCTTGTCGGCAGGCTGATTCTTTCCAAGGAGCAGTGCTATCAGCGTATGAGCCAGAACACTCGCGCCCGCCAGGAACGAATGTGGAACGCCTCATCGAGCAGCATCGCATCTCTTTATCGAGTCACAAAAGCCAAGCAATTGCTTCGGCGTATGCAGGAGAACCGCGCTACTCGTAGAATTGCTCTTCGAACCCGTTTGACGCGCCTTCGGACAGAAGCCAAAGCTCAGCTCTCGTGGCTTAGGACCAAGCAAAAAGCGCGCACGTTTCGATCGCGCCGTGTTCATGCGTGGCTGATGAACGTGTGGACAGCATGGAATTGCTACATCACTTCTGAGAAGAGCAGAAAAGCGTTGGCTGAAGCGAGGGTTGAACAAGGACTCGCGAAATGGCTTGCCGAGAAAGCAACCCGCTTGCAACGACTGTGTCGCATCACGATTGCCCGGCGCGAGCATATGGCAAAGCAATTTTTACCACGGTTGAACCCCGTTCTGCTGCACAGCCTTGGGGTGTTCTCTGCAAAGATGGCTTTGAGAAATGCCACGAAGCGGGATCTGCGCTTTGCTTGTTATCGGGAAGTGCTCCAAGAAGTCAGGACGTGGAGAGCGCCGCCAAGGCATCTCTATCTGCTTTCCCAGCGATACAAACTACCGTTAGAAGCGTTGCCGGTCAAGAAAATACGGTATTGGATCAAACGAAGACAGCCGTGCCCGACTGCTTCTCACAGCGGCGTGTTTGTCGACCTCCATCGGCCGTTCCCCGTCCGAACTCTCGAGTTTCTGGCTCAGCTGTCAGACTACTACGCGCGGTATTACCGTGTGACCTGTCAAGCCAAGCGAGTTTGGATTGAGTATGAAGCGAAAATGGTCGTGCGCGACTACTTAGCGATGCTGTATGCGAACAATCAAGTGGTTTTCACGCCAGGGACGACTTTTTCCGATCAATTGCGGCAGGATGCAGTAAAGTTGTTGCGAAGCAAGGACGAGGATGAGTCTGTGGACCGCGAAGACGTGTACTCTAGCGAGGTGATTGGGAAGAACCGACCGCCATCGCGAAGACGAGATCCGTTCACTTCATTCCACTGCCTCTGGAACGATCTATGTGAGAAATGCCTCGTGATTCAAACTGCGATGCCTACGATGGCAGACGTGGACGACACTGTGCAGCGAAACCAGCATGATCAGCAACGCGCATGTTCCTGCTGTGGCCACCATCGCTACGAGAGATCTACGGCTGCGTACGCAAGTTGTGCGGCGCTTCCGAAGATACCGCTACGAGATCCGTCGGAAAAAGACAAGACAAGCGCAAAATCCCACAAGGGAAACGCTCGTGAACTCTTTTGCGAGCAAGAGAAATGCGACTTTCTTGTGATTAACGCGCTGTTCCACACGCTGGCGCCGTTCGAGCACGCAAACCGCGACGAGTTCTCACCCGAGGTGCTCTGGAAGCAAGCAATGGCGCACGCATACGCGCCGGTGACGACAATCTACGAGCAATTCCAAATCTCATCCCTGAATGGCCTCGTTTTGGCTCTCACTTGCAATTCGTCAAGCGCCGCTCCGCTCGCGTGGAGTACAGTTCTGCTGCCGCCAGCGCTTGACATGCTGTTGATGTTTGCAAAAATGTTGTACAACGAGCTGCTTGCCGTCGAGAAACAAGTGCGGATGGCCATGAGCTGATGATACGTCAAGGAAAACATCACGTAGATTCGCAACTCGTGAGCCGAGATTGAAGCAGCCAAGCTACCCAAATCTGTGCAAATGACTAGCCACTTTGAAGAGGCTGCATTTGTTGTGCATCGTACGCAAGAATGAAAAAAGGTTTCCTGTTCTCCGTTCTCGTTGCCGATGCACTGCTACGGAGACGACGGCGACTGCGACGCCGGGACCGAGTCGGGGAAGCTCAAGCACCAGAAGTCGTCGGGTGTGTTGTACGGTTCAAACCGCGCGCGGTGCCGCGAGCACGCTGCTTTTTGCCGCGCCACGTCGTCTGCAGAGGTCACGCCGTCTAGCGCTTCGTAGTACTTGCGGCACTCGACGCAGTCGTGGCCGGGCAACGCTGCGCGCGCGTCGCGGTTGCGCACGACCTCGACGTATTGGAAGTTTCCCTTCTCGCCGCTCCTTTGCGGTGGCGACGCGCTTTTCGTGTTCGCAGCAGCGTGCGACGACGACGGTGGTGTCATCGCTGCCTTGTCGTCGCGGAAGCGCGGGCCCTGGAGGCGAATGCCAGCCTCGCGCATCCGTTGCTTCTCTTGCGCCCACGTCGGCGCGCGCTCACCGAGCTTCCGCTTCCGCGACAGCGGCGGAGCTACAGCGTCGCTAGCAGTGTGGTTACTGGTAACTGCACCGGTAGCATCAGCATCAGTGGCTTCGGTGGTCTGGACAACGTGCTTGGTCTCAACAACGGCATCACGATGGAAGTCGGTTTTCTGAGAGATCCACGACGCGTCCTTGGTGTTTCCGGCCATCGGCGCGTGTCGAGACGGCAGCGCAACGGCTTTCAATGAATCACACGGCTCCTTTTTCTCGGGCTCATTAGCAACAGCGCGTTGTCTTTCCGGACTGGACAATGACACACGCTCACGCTTGACTGGCGGCACATTTGGTGCCGACTTTTTTGGCGCTTCTTTTGCGCAAACACCTTCTTTACCGCGCACACGTCCGTCCTTGTTGGCTACATCGCTCAGAGCATCGTTGCGCGCGTCGACAGCGTTCAGGATCTCTGCATTCTTGTCGGTGTTGAGCGCTGTGGCCTGCTCCTGCTGCAGCTCCGTTGTCGATGGTGGCGCCGCGAGCGCGCCTCCGCTCTTCTCGAGCGCCCTCTGGTACCGGTCGAGCAGCGCCTGCTGCGCCACGAGCGTCTGCTGCAGCAGCTTGAAGCGCTTGGCGAGCTTCGCGGCGTCCTGCTGCTGCCGCCGCACGGTGTCGAGCAGCGCCACGCGCTCGCGCTGCCAGTCTTCGGCCATTCCGTCGTCGTGCGAGTCGGATTCACATGGCGCGAAAAGTCGACGATCGGCGTGCACTTAAGCGAGAGAGGGAGAGAGAGAGAGAGTGTGAGAGCAATTCCTCGAATAGAGCGCTCTCTATCCAGTATCACAGAATAACTGCGCTCAAGCGATTACTTATTAACTAGGAACAGTACTGGACAGCATGCGACTTGGTCGTGATGCTGCCTGGTGTTTAATGCCGTTGACGTCAGCCGCTCGCCCTTCGCGGCTTCCATTCACTCACTCGCTTTTGCTCTCACTCGGAATACGACGAGCACGTCTGGCGCGACGTCCGCCCCGTCAGCAGCGGCACCACGTGGTCCGCTGCGTGCTTCCGGCGCACGGGCGACCCGTCCGCGTCTTCGGGCTCGAAGCCGCCGCTCGCAGCTTTCGGCGCCTGGATCCTCGTGAGCTCGCAGATGCACGCCGCCTCGATCACGCCATTGCGCACGACGCGCTTCGAGCCGCAGTGGATGCAATACCCTGGATTCAGGTGCATCGCGTTGCTTTCCTCGTCGTCATCTTCGCTGCTTTCTTCGCCAATGGAAACGCTTCGAGGCGCCGCTCGCTCGCGCTCGGGGAGGGGGAAATCGATCGTGTGGCGCTGCTCGACCCACTCGCCGTCCTCTGTCTCCACGTACTCGATGACTTCGCCGGGCGTCTGCGTCTGATCTGGAGACAGCGGCGGATCCGGCTGCCTCTCGTGCGCAGCTCGGCTGCTCGATCGCATGCGCTCGCCATTGTGTTGGAACGACGAGCGAGACGACGGCACGGACGACGGCCGCGTCGATCGTCGCATCGAACGGTACTCTGTCTGGGCAGGCAGGGGCATGAACGGGTGCGAAGGTGGCGCTGGCCGCGACTGCTCCGAAGTGCGCTGCTGCTTGGCGCTGTTCTTGTACTGCTCTTTGAAAAACTCGAGCGCAAAGTTGCGGCTCGTGCCGTTCACCTCGGTCGGTGGGAAGTACATTTCCACGTCTGACTGCTGCCGATGGCGCTGCTGCGGGTAGTTGCTCGTCGATCGGGGCTGACGGGAATTGTGTCCGAGCGGGTATGATTGCTGTCTTCGACGCGCCTGCTGCTGCTGTTGCTGATGTTGTGGCTCTGGAGGATGGCCAAAGTACGGGTTGTGCTGCTCGTGGTGCAGATCGTGGCGTCGCAGGTACTGCTGGTGCTGCTGTTGCTGAGCGAGCGACGTGTAGTTGGCCGTGTGGCGCCGTTGCGGCGGTGGGTACCGATTGAGGAGATCGGACTCGCGATGCTCCGAGAACGAGTCTCGCGGCGGCTCCTCGTACGCTGCCTGCTGCTGCTGCTGCTGGAACAAAATGCTCTCTCGGCTCGGTCCTGCCTGCTGAGACGAGCGGCGATGATGCTGCCGCGCTTGCGGTTCAAACTCCGACGTCGCACGGTGCTGGATGCCAAAGTAGCTCGCTGGCGAGCCCATGGGTGCCGGCAGCCCGTCCTCGCGCGGGTCCCACATGCCAGTGAGATCGGTCGTCGCGCGCACATTGTGGCCGCCGTCCATCATGAACTCTTCGAAATCTAGCATGTCGCTCGTGCCGCGGTATTCGTGCGTTGGCCGGAACTCTGGTTTCTGGCGCAGAGCGTGCTGTTGGGCGAAATGCGACGGCTGGTACGGATGCGGGTCCGGTTGGCTCGCTCTCCTGCTTTTTCTCGTCGCCGTGGGGCGACCAATTTGGATCGACTGGAATTCGTTCCGCTGCCCGTAGTGCTGCTGCTGCTGCTGGTACTGCTGCAGATGATGGAAATCGCCCGGAGAACTGAACGACTGCGAACGGCGCTGATGATGACGCGCTGTCTGGGTTTCTACTTCTTCTCTATGCTGGAGGTGAGACGGCACTGCCGCTGCAGACGGATGTCTATCTACGATATAACCATCACCACTGGTGGACGCCGTGACGTGCGAAAACCGCGCGCCGACCGAGCACACCGTGCAGATGCGCACTTTTTTCCGGCCGATCACTGGCACATCGAGGTCCCAGTCGCTGCTGCAGTTCTTGCACACGCACTCGCCGCATTTGCGGCACACGTGCTTGCGCAGCAGCATCGAAAAGTTGCGATAGCAAAAGTGACACACCACCTTGCTCTTCTTGGTCGCGGGGATATCCAGGTCCCCAAGAAGCGGAGACGAGCTCAATCGCTGCTGCTGCAGAAACTTGTCGATCGACGCAAGCGACGCGATCCGCTGAGCGAGGAAGTTCGGCTGGAAAATCTCGGGGAAATGGCCCTTGAGGTCCATCTCGACCGTGTACGTCACGTGCAGCACGCCGGGCTTCTTGGTCTCGACCGCGACGAGGCCGCAGCGGTACATGCTCGCACGCACGATGCCGTGGGCCTTCTCGAGCGACGGACAGCACGGCACCTTGATCGAGTGCATGCTGCGCACCCAACCACGGCGTCCGTGCGCGTCTCGGAACTCCTTCTGGCACTCGAGGTAGCAAAAGTCGCGGTTCCGGAAGAGCTTCGACGGCGATTGCACGAGACACCACTTGATGCCGACGTACCTCCTGGGGTGGTCGCCCGACGGCTGCACGAGCGCGTACAGCGTCGCCATGTCGAGCAGGTCCGGGTTGAACAGCAGTCCGTGCTCGGTCGCCACGTTCCGGTTCGTGTCCAGTTTGAACAGCATCGCGAACTCCTCGATGCTCGCGTTCACGTCGCTGAGGCCGCGCAGGCAGCACGCGACGTCCTTGGGGCGGCCATCCTCGGTCAGCACCACGTCGTACCCGCGCAGCAGCTGGATGCCCTTGATCACGCTCAGCTTCTTCCACACGAGGCCGTTGGTGGCCGCGGCGCGCGGGTCCACGTCGTTGTCGTCGTCATCGGGTACATCCTCTCCGTCGTCGTCGTCGTCGTCATCGTCCTCTCCGCTGCCGACCTTGACGCCGCGCGTGTTGGGCTCGAGCGTATCCTGGATGAGGTGGTTGGCCGTCTCGTTCGCGAGGCGCACGAGGTACTTTTTCATGCGCACGTCGAGCTCGGGGCACTGGAACGCGTCGCGTGTGCGGAACTGGCGCCGCGCTTCGGCCACGTCGCGTTCGCCCGCACTCATGAGGAGCTACGCGCCGCAGTAAAATAGTG
>JAADVP010000354.1:0-24494 GCA_023335675.1 Globisporangium solare | reverse complement strand
GGGGGGGGGCATTTGAAAAGCCAACACTAACGTGTTTCTGCAGTTCTGCAAGCGTTGCCGCTCTCGTCGCGGTGCCAACGCGATCCTTGAATGCCACCGCACGCGAAGCAGCGATACGATTTTGGTTTGTAAATCTCCGCTTAAGGCTGACCCGAGAGCGCCACCGCCATGTTTCTGCCAACCACGCACAGCTCGCTGTGATGGCTTTCCGCGTGTTCACTCCTACTGTGTCGGTTAAAACTGGGTACAGCGCGTCATGTTGCTGGGATCAACGAAGTTGAAGATCGGTGAGCACGAACGCGGATTGTTGACGGAGCTGGCGCATGTCGAGTCGTCACTTGGACTTCAGAAATCAGGCAACAAAGAACTGCGGTCGGTGGTACCTGGATCCGCGCCCACTGCCTCGCTGTCGAGTTCACGCTCGAAAGCTTGATTGTCGCAGTCAGCTCGAATGAAATCTACAGCACCACTTGATGGGTTCCCATGCCCTCGCTCCTGAACACGATTACACGATTGTATCCGCACGACACAGTCAAAATGACCTGCAAGTCATAACTTTCATTCTCCATAACAACAAAAAACGTGAGAGCCGACACAAATACCCTCTTGACCGCACCGTAGGACTCGTGCATTCACTCCATCGCTACGCGCATGCATCATGATTCAGCACCCTCCGGCCTTTCTTGGCACTGCCGACTTGTTAATCTCACCTTTGTATCCTCTGGCAGTCACAAAGTGTTTCTGTTTACCTTGTCATGCTGCCGTCACGACTGACTTGACTCTCAAGCGTTGCTGGGCCTCAGCTGCCTCCGCATATGCTCATAGGATTACGCGGTGAATCCAAAATCGTGAACCTCAGTCGCCGCTTGCGATCCGACGCTTCGAAAACGTCGCCTCAAGTCGCACGCCATCGTAAAGGGTCTTGTTCGCTACCTCCTCAAAACAAAAATGCTTGCACCCTTGAGCCTGTCGCATCCGCTTCACAGGCTTTCTGGGCTGCTCCTCTGCTGTGGGGTTCTCTTCCTTTCGCTGGCATCTCAATCGCACGGTGCAACGCTCGCCGATTCGTGCTCTAAGGTGTGCGGCCAATTCGAGACTTGCTTTGTCTTTGACAACGCAGAGTACTGCGCTCCACGGTGCGCGCCAGGAAGGTGCAACGATCCACCGAGACGTGCATCATCCAAGGTGTCGAGTGCGAGCAAGCGCCATGTCTGCCGATCGCGATCTGTGAGTCGAAAACAGAGGGTTCCGTAGATGTCGTTGTCCAGCATGTAGCGACGAGCTGCTCCCCGCTTGTGTCCAATGATTGACTCTCCTGTGTGTGGCTCCGACGGCGTGTCTTACGCGAACGTGTGCTACTTTGACGAGGCGCAATGCAATACCCCGGAGCTTTCGATTGCCGCCCACGCTCTCTGCCCCGAAGACCGCGCATTCAACCTGCAGTACAACTCGCCTCTTGCTGCTCAGGACAGCTCGTCGGGATCTGCCGCGTGTGACACAATCGTCTGTGCCGACATCGACGACCCTATGTGCACAACGAGCAGGACACTGAAGAACGCGTGTTTCCCCAAAAGAGAGCAGTGCAAGTACCCGTCTGTGGAGCTTCTCCGTCGCGGGTCTTGCGAACCTGTCTCCATCATGCCGCGTTGTCCCACGTCCTGCGGTCGGGAGTGCGCACCTGTATGCGCTTCGAGTGGCGTCATCTACGGAAACGAGTGCTTGTTTCACCAGGCGAAATGCGCGCGTGCGTTCGCGTCGAACTTCGTTGCTCGAGACCTGTCATTCTGCGAGCTGAACGTAGGAGACTCGTCAGGCACAGCGCAAGGCATTCGAACAGCGATCACCTCTGTATTCGATTAAAAAAAATCATCTTGAATATCGCTTTCCATACATAATGTGTAGGTTGACTTGAAACTCCTTTCGCTCTTGCTTCGCCATACGCAAAAAAAAAGTACAAATGGATGCATCATGTCAGGTCCACACACGCACGTCTTCCCAGCAAAGCAAAGCACTGCCATCGATTTTCGTACCTGACGCTTTGCACTATCATATCGTTCTGCATCCTCAGTGGAGATTTGCGTGGTGCTGCTGGTGAACGTGAGGCGACTGATGGTGGCTGTGGATGCCTCCGGGGCCGCCCAGACCACCGCCATGCTCCGCTCCAAATCGAGGATCGAGCCCGCTTGGCACCGTGCGGATACCAGAGAGTGTCTTCAGCTCCGTAATGATTCGTGCGCACAGATTCATGTACGTGAACGCGTTGCCGTCGAGGCGTTGAAAGTCCAGCAAGTAGATGTGCTGCTGGACCTTGTACAGCTGCAAGCCGATCTTGATCCGGGACTGCGCGAGGCGCTGCTGATACTTGACTTGCGCTTCGTAGTCGCTTGCCGCATCCCTCGAGCTCGGAGGGTGGTTGAGCGTGGCCGAGAGCCCCTTGGGCTGCCATCGGCATTTCACACGGTACGGCGCAACAACAATCCACTCGAAATGCAACACGTGCAGCGCCTTGTACACCTCCGACATCACGTGCGCTGGTTCCTTCTTGGACTGGATCCCAAGGTACCAGCGGCGCCGCTTTGGCGCAGGGGCGCCTCCCGATATGGACGCGTTCGGGTTCGCATTGCCCTCGTCAAATGGAGTCGACAATCCGTTCGGAGCGTTCAGGCGCGGTTGCTGACCTGGGAAACCGGAGTAGCCTCCAGGCATGTGGCGGCCACCAAATTGCCGCGGATCGCCCATCGATGGTGTGATCAACGGCGACGCAGCCATTGGAATTGGTCCTCGGCCTGCATGGATAGATTTCACAAGCCACAAAGTCAAGTTAGATCAACAATCGTGAAATCCACAAGGTTAAAGCAGCAATGTGAACCTGGTAGAAGCAATGTGCTCGGCTCTGTTGGCGCAAATGTCTTTGGCTTGCTGCTGACAGTTTTCACGTCACGCAACTCTGCAAATACAATAAAAAAAAGTGTCATCGTCATGTAAGTAAACGCAGCAGCAGCTTCAACAGCAACACAACACAAGGAGGTTCTCACCATCGATACGAATCTTGGCGTTCTTGTGATCGAGAATCAAATCGTACGCAACGCGCAGCGGGTGGGCTTCTCGCCGATGGAGGAGCGCAATGAGCTCATCGCGCGGCACGGACGCGGCAAAGCTCAGACGCATGCAGTCCTCAATCACTTCTTCGTCGATCTTGAAAGTCTACGGCGATCCAAACAAGCAAACACACAAGTATACATACCAGCACGGTTGAGCTCGTTCATTTTTTCCTTTTATCAGCTCAATGCGCTAGCAGCACGCACCTCGTTCTCCACAACTTCAGGCGGGTGCTGCAGATAAGGAGGCAGATCCGTCTGAAACCACGGGTGCTGTCTGAATCACCAACCACCAGAACCGACTTTTGTTAGCTGCGAGCGTAGAAGGAAACGCACAACAAAGTGAGTTATCGTCCGCCACTGACCTGATCTCTGGGATCGTGATGCGCTTCATGGGGTCCACGACGAGCATGCGCGGGATCAAGTCGCGCGCCATCTCGGACAAATGGCTCGGGAGCGAGTACATGCCACCTCGGATCTTCTTGAACAGGTTCGGGATGCTCTCGTCATCGAACGGGAGACTCCCGCAGAGAAGCGCGTAGAGAATCACGCCGCACGACCACACGTCAACCTCCGGACCGGCGTACAAACTGCCGGAAATGACCTCGGGCGCGGCATAGTTCGGCGAACCGCACGACGTGCGCAGGAAGTCGCCGTCCTCCATGAGATTCGAGAGCCCAAAGTCCGCGATCTTGACGTTGTTGTCGGCGTCGAGCAGCAGGTTCTCGGGCTTCAGGTCGCGATGCACGATGCGGTGGAAGTGGCAATACTCGACGCCCGAGATGATCTGGTGGAAGAAATGGCGCGCTTCTTCCGGCGCGAGCTGCAAACACAAACATACGTGACGATGAGTCATGAAGCGCATGTGCTGGTCGAATGCAGCGAATCGAGCACTCACGCGTCCTTTGGAGACAATGTAATCGAAGAGTTCGCCGCCTGCGACGTACTCGAGCACCATGAAGATGTCCGTCGGCGTGTCGATCACTTCGTATCTGCAGCAGGAGTTCCCCCATAAACACGCATATTATCGGACACAAGAAAAACGTCAGTGACGACACGACAGCGCATGGAAGCGCGCATTTTGCATGGCACGCAACGACGTACAAGCGGATGATATGCGGGTGGCGCATTTTGCGCAGCAGTGAGATCTCTCGACGCACTTTCTCGCTCATGTCGAGACTGCGGATTTTGTTGCGATTGAGAATCTTGATCGCCACTTTGTGGCCTGTGATCTCATGTTCCGCCACTACATACAGAGAAAGAGAGAAAGCAAACGCCACAGTCAATACATGACGTCGCCGCGGTCAGCACCGCCAGCACGAAACCATCGGCTCTGTGTGCACACGAACACAGCAGCAGCAACGGCTGCGCCGCGTGGACGCCTCGTCCGTCACGCGGGACGCACGTACATTTGACTTTGCCGAAGGAGCCGATGCCGAGCGTCTTGCCGAGGCGGTAGTGGCCGATCTGGATGGGGATGTCGCTCATTCTGAGCGCAGCGGGGGGGGCTCACGTCTCAATGTCTCTCTCTCCTTCGGTCGCTGCTGGCGGATGCTCCGCGTTCTTCTTCTTCTCTCTTGCGCGTGGATTGAAACCAAAGCAGCACAGAAATGGGGGAACAGCTCCACGACATCAAAAACCGCAGCGCGATACCGGTAATAAAGCGCATCTCCCAGTAACTAGTTTCGTACTGGTAGGAAAGGGGTTCGGTAGCTACCGGTTTTTGTAATTTGATTCAGTAGTATAAATATTGACAGTTCCAAGTTCCATGCCATCCTATTCAGCAGGATATGTGATTCTACAAGGTCATTGCACTGTACGTACCAACAGATTACCGGTATTGGACGCAAGAGCGAACATGGCAACGCACGCTCATCACTCCTGCTGGTTTGACTTCAATATGATCGAATTAAACGGGGAACTGAGTTATAGAACAAGTTTAAAGGAGAGAGCGCTTTGAACGCTTTCAAATTAGAGAGGGAATGCATTTTTCGCGCCAGATAGTGCAAGCTTGCGATTTGCTGTTGTTGCAATTGCACTTTGTTGGCTTGTGCGGGGCTTTCGTCGTCTGTTATGAAGTGTATCGGTGGTACGTACAGTACTTTTGCCGCATGTGCCTACACGTCGCGTGCATGTGCACGTTGTGTGTTGCTGATCGTTGGCTGTGGTTGGCTCTGTTGTATCTTTGAGGCGTTCCGGTGAACAGAACAACAGCAAGCAACCAAGCAAAGCGAAAGGGAACCATCCATCTGCAAAGAAGTGAGAGGGAACGTTCACGTGTAAGCGAACAAATCGCGTGCTGTTCAACAATTCGAGCCCCAGCACGTCTGCAATCTCCCGAGCACACACAACTTGCCAAACAACCAGCAACGAGCAACACTGCAAGTATCAACGAATGCCAGTAAGCGTGCGAGACAACGCTGTCGCATGCATTGCGGATCGCAGAATATGGCGCAAGTTCCAGCAAACCCGCACGCTCACGTGTCTGGTAATACAGACGACAGTATAATCCATTACCAGACGCGTGAGTGAGAGAATAGTCTGTGCACCAACAGGAGGCCCCGATCTGTCCGTTCCATTCTGGCTGTGCAAAGCCACAAGAGAGAATGGTGATTGAGCTTCGGGTCGTCCATTTTTTCCCTGGTGCGCTTTTTTTCTCTTTGGGGGGAGGCCAAGTTGTAAAACGGAGTTTGCCCCGTCCCCCCCCTCAAACTGCAACTACAAGATTACCAGCACATGCTTTCTTTTCGCTTTGAGTTCGTGTTGCACTTCAAGAGGAGGAAAGACCCAAGTGTAGGGAGATGAGAAGCGCGCCAGCAAATGCTCATGGAAGCTCGACACACACTTCAACCAACGCTGGTGTGTGCAGAGAGAACGAAAGTTGTTGTTCTTTCTTACATTTGCACGGTCAATTGCGCTGAAGCTCGACATGGCTCCGTCTGCGTTCCGACCCCACTTCTCTCCTTGTCGTGCACGTTGCAGTTATCACCAGCTGCCTACTATGAGCAAGTACTGCTTGTTGTTCTGGCTTTCTCTCCCGAAATGCTTTAGAAATAAGGATGGATGGAATCCAGATACACTGCTCTATTTGGTTCGGGTCAGCAGGAGCGAGCCGCCGAATATTTCCATGCACACGAAAAAAACGAATAAACATATCGCTCTTGTCTCGGCTTCTCCTGCCCAGAAGTTCCCCGGAAATTTGCAAATCGGAATCCAATACATTACTGTTGACGAAGCGTGTGCACATACACAGAGGAAAGTGGTGGCCATGCATCCGACAGAGACAGTGTGTTCCGACACCTGAATAATCCAGTGGGCGAATTTTCTGTTTACTTGGGCGTTTTGAGAGTCGCACACGGCGTTTCACTTGCAGCGAGTATGGGCCGCAGGATCGACATGCCACGTTTTGTCACACGCCGCCGCCGCAGGCAAAGCGTGACGACAATGGCTCGAAAAAAGCGCTCGGCCTCGTGACAAGGCTTGTCTATGCAAAATCCACTGCACCAAAATATCGCAACCACACAAACAGGCAGAGACGCTGCAAACTGTGCTTTTATTCTGTTTAACGATCGTGTTGAAGTGTGCTGCGCAGTCGGGTCGAATATGTTTCGTATTGGTTTAGGGAGGGTATCCGAAACAAGAGTTTCTGTTAAAGTCTGCGTGCACCACTGCTGGCGCCAAGTGACAGGCCTTCAGTATGCAGAAAGGGGGTAGGGGCGATCTGCTCAGATTGCGGCTCGTCTGCGGGTGTAACTTGCAGGTCAGCGCGCAGCGGGTTCGGGGATGTCGTACGGTTGCACCTTGAGAGTGGCGCGGCCCATCACCGCGGAGCTCTTCGAGCCCCAGACAATCGCTTTGGCGCACGCGCAAAGCTTGAGCTGCTGTCTGCGCGCGCCGGCGGCGAGCGCCCCACTCTTGAACGCGCGCGCACACACGTCCGCGGCTTCTGCGTGCGCCCATTTCCTCTTTTCTCTTTGTGCGAGTAGAGGCGTCTTGCGCGCGCTTGCCCCAGATCCGCCGTTTCGCAACTGCGGGAAACTTCCGAAAATTTTCGAACGAATCACAGAATGAGCACGAAGCGCATGGCCCACCAGGTGTCGGCGACGCCGTCGCCGCGCAGCCGCTTGGCCGTCGGCGTCGCGGAAGAAGCAGACGCGCGTGAGAGCATGCCGCGCACGACCGAGGTCCTGTGGAACGGCGCGGCGTCGCTCGGCTTCACGCTCAAGCGCCAGCGCAAGACGGGTGCGATCCTCGTGAACAAGGTCAAGGACGCGCCGCAGCTGCGCGTCGGCAGCGAGCTCAAGCTCGTCGGCGGCTTCCCGGTGCAGAAACTGACGCTCGACGAGGTGAAGAAGGTGATGCTGCACGCGCCCAAGCCCGTGAGTCTCGTGTTCCTCAACAAAGACGCAGCGGCGATGCCGGCTACACGACAGGAAGACGCCGTGTTCATCACAGACAGCAGCGACCGCGGCTCGTTCGACAACGAGTTTGAAGACGCGCCGCCGCCGCTCGTGCTGCCGCGAGAGTTCGACGGCGTCACGCGCCCCGCCGCCAGACTGCAGCGCACGTCGTCGGCGTTCGCTTCGTTCGCGAATACGGCGCCGTGCCGACGAGGCTCCTTCGCGATGACCGTGCCGGCCGAGTCGTTCTCGCCCACGAGCAGCAGCGGCTTCACGACGTACTCGAGCAACTACTACGCCAAGCCCACGGACAGCAAGGCCAAGAAGCGCAAGGTGTCCAAGCTGCGCGTGGCGCTGGACCGCATGAGCCAGCTGCTGAACCGGCCCGTGCGCCAGTCGGCGCTCAACATCCCCGCGGGCAAGAGCATCGTCGTGTGAGCGAGACTGCGCCACTTGGCAGCGCGTCGCGCTCATTTAAGTTAAGGACCCATCGGGTGGACAGGTGTGTAGCATTAGACATAGTGTAGGCAAAAAGCAAAGTAAGTATAAACCCGCCACGGCGACAATCGACACGAGAGCCATCGAGCGCTCTCTCTCGCTGCCTTCCTCTTTTTTTTTGTCTATACAGCCGCAGCGCGTCGCTTCTATCGGTCTGCTCAGGACAGCCGCTGCGCGAAGTGCGCGAACGCGTGGGCGTGGATGCGCAGCATGCTCTCGAACTCGTCGCGGTCGATCCAGCCGTTGGCATTGAGGTCCGCCTGGCGGAAGCACCGCTGGATGTCGCTCCGGAACGAGTGCGTCGGCGCCTTGCGGTACTCGGCGAAGGGCGCGAGCCGCGCGAGGTCGTCGACCGAGAGCTGCCCGTCTGCGTCCTCGTCGAGCTCGTCGAAGACCGTGGCCACGAGCGCGGTCCACTGCTCTGGCGCCTGCCCCTGGATGCTCGACCAGTCGAGGAACGCGGCGCAGAACTCGTCCATGGCCAGGAACCCGTCGCCGTTCAGGTCGAGGTGGCTCAAGAACGACTTGACCTCGCCGAACGTGAGCCGATACCCGCCCTGCGCCAGATACGCGGCGAACTCGTCGACGCCCACTTGGGCCTCGCCGTGGCGCGAGACCTCGCTGAAGAGCACAAGCACCTCCTCCTTGAGCTCGAGCGGCAGGATGCGCGCGATCTCGGAGAACACGGCCTGCTGGAAGCTGTGGAGGCCACGGTAGAGCTGCAGCCGCTGCACCATCGTGCCGTTGAGCAAAGGCGTCGTCGTCATCTCTCGGCGATGGAGCTCGAGCGCGGATGCGAACCACGGGTGCTGGAGCGCTTGCTCCGCCGTCAGACGAACGCCCGCGTCGCGGTCGAGCAGCTTGGCCACGAGGTCCTTGGCGTCCTCGGAGATCGCGGGCCACGGGTGCCGCTCCAGGTCGATCTGCTCGTGGAGAATGCGTTCGTCCAGCAGCGGCCCTTCCTCGAACGGGAACCGCCCCGAGAGCAATCGGTACAAGATCACGCCGCAGCTCCACATGTCCGACGGGAACGCGTACTTGCCGTCGAGCATCTCGGGCGCCGTGTACAGCGGCGTGCCGCGCACTTCGTGCAGGATCTCGTTGTCCGCGAGGAACGACGCGCCGCCAAAGTCCGTGAGCTTCAGCGGCGAGTTGTCTTTGGCGTCGGCAAACAAAAAGTTCTCGAGCTTCAGGTCGCTGTGCAGAATGCGCAGCAGATGGCACTGCCACACAACGTGCAGGATGTCGGTCATATACATGGCCACGAGCGACTCGTCCTTGGGGTTGCCGTCGCGGAGCCGCTCCATGGCATCGCCGCCTACGCAGTGCTCCATGACCAGGTACACGCTCTCGTCGTCCTCGTACGCGCCGAAAAAGTGCACGACGTTCAGCGTCCCGCCCAGCAGCACCATCATCTTGCCCTCTTGCTGCAGCGCGCGGTAGTCCTTGAGGTTGATCACGAGCTTCTTGGGGACAATCTTGACGGCGAGGTCGAGCGCGTACGCGTCGGGATACTCGCTGTCGATGGGCACGACGCGGTGCACTTGGCCGAACGCGCCTTCGCCCAGCTTCTCCGCGAGCACATACTTGCTGTGGAACGTGCGCGGCAGCTGGAACTCGATCTCGCTCGCGCTCGTGAAGAACGACGCGGCCTCGAGCGCCACGTGCTGCAGCGACGGGTACTCGCGCAGCGACTCGACGAACATGCGCCATTCCTTCCGCACGCTCCCATGCGCGAGACTCTCGGCGTTGCTGCTCGCGGCTCGGCCCGCGCCACTCGCCTGGTCTTGCGGCTTGGGTCGTCTCGTGAGGCTCTCGGAGAAAATGCAGCGCTTCTCCATGGGACTCGCAACAATCCCGAAGACTCTGGGCGCACTCCGCGGGTGCGCCGTCCGATCGGCCGCAATCCTTCGCCGCAAGTGGCCATTTCTCCACACACGCTTCATGTTTTCTGAGATACCAGAGATCTTTTCAGTTGCGCTAGAGAGGAAGATCCGCTCCAAAGTAGCTCCTCGATCTCGCTGCTCGCGCTCGTGTGGTGCGCGATCCACAGTCACGTCTGTTGGCGCGCTAGCTGGGAGTCAGGGCCGCTTGCTACACGTGCAGATAGACAGATAGCCAGAGAGAGGCTGAAGGGCGAGGCAGACAGAGAGCTCAGCGCATCCGTCTCCTGCTCTTAAAATGGCGCCATGGCGGCATCTCATGACGACATCGCAAGCATCGCAACCTACGGGCTACTAATGCAGATAGCCACAGTACGGTATGTATCCAGTGTACTACTGTACAGTCCAGTGCGGTACGCTTCAGAGTTGATCATTAATCTGTCCTTTGAGGTAGGGAGCGTTCTATCTCGTTTATCCGGTGTTCGGATATCGCCACTGCTCCTTTAACCGATGAAAGGCATGCAAGACGAATTGCGCGTGCCCTGGCATTTTAAGTTACGCTTTCTCTTTCTCTGGTTGCTGCCGCTGAGCACGCGACACGTCCTTTGTCTTCTCTCTTTACGGACGGTGGGCTATCTACACGATGTGGTTGGCTGCTGGTCGCGACAGTGCTGTGGCGGCATTGCCTGAAGACAAAATCGCAGAGCTTTCCACTAAAGTTGCAGCAACTCCGCTTTCAGCTGCTGCTGTGGACGGAGCACTGATGCCAACGGAAGCTGGTGCGTGGATCGAGTCTCCCTTTGCGCGACACTGGAGCCGCAGAATGCTCCCCGAGATCGAAGCGCTCATGGGCGACAGTAGAAACAGAATCGAGTGCAGCAGCACCGCGTGCTGCTGCTCGTCCTGCTGCACTACTAGATGAAGCTGCGCATTCGGCGCACTGCTGCTGTGCAGAGGCTGCTGCTGCACCAGGATGCTGTTCAGCTGCACATTTGATGCCTGGAGCTCAAGCGCTAACGACTTGGTCATGGCCTCTACTGCAGTGCAGCTCAAGTCTCGAACACTAAACACACGGATAAACCAGGAGAAAGAAAACAGTCAGGTTGGCAGGACTCACGTCTCGGAAATACGTGCTTTGGCACGTACGATTTGTCGGATTGTATTGCGATATTGAGCACAGATCCGGAACCGGCTGACTGGAGACACGCGGCGTAGATGGACCGACACAACGCACGCAGTTGATTCCTAGGACACACATACATAAACACAAATGATTATTACATCACAAGAGTGAACTCTCGATTGGAAACTGCACGCAGCATTGGCGCACGTACGCATTCGAGACGCTGCCATTCTCGCCCAGACTGGTATTTTCTTCTGCTTCGTTTGCGGCGGTATTCGGTGCGTCTGCACCTTCGTGGAGCCGAAGGGCCTTCGTTGACCCAGTCTCGTTGTCTGCGGAGCTATCGGAGCTGTTGGCGTCGATATCATAGACAAAGTTGATGAGAAAGTTGACGCGCGTGAATTTGTCGGCGATGGACCGACTCCACTCGTCGATTTGCTTGCGCGTCTGGAACGAGCAGAGCATCGAGAGCATCACGCCACGCGGAGGATCTGCGGATCCATTCTCCACGATGTCGGGAAATCGCGTGATGTGGCTCGTTGTAAACGCGTCAAGAGCAGCAATGTCTCTAAATGATCAACAAACAAAGCACACACGCATGTCAACACGACTCTTTCCGGGACTGATCTTTGCATGAGCTGACGGCTTTACGAGAGGAACGTACGTGAATGTGAGCAGCACGTTGGCGCCGAGAAGCCACAAATGCGTTGCAATCGCAGTGGCGCGCTCGCTCTCGCCTCCCGTGACCACCACCTGCTCACAATCGCCAACACAACGCTCATTAACCACACGAACTGTCCCACGCCTCATTCAACTAGCCAGCAGACTCGTACTAGCTTGTTGACAAGTACAGGGTGCCGCTGTGCAAACACCAAAGGGTCCAACGTGTGGCCAGCAACAGTCGTAGTCTGCAGACCCGCGAATGTCGCGGCTTTCGCTGCCGTATCCGGAGACGCCGCCACGAACGCCTCCGTCGTGGCTTCACTCGCGGCCATCAACTTGGCTCGTTTGTGTCGATTCTCCACCTCCAACAGCTCCAGTGCCACTCTCGTGGCGCCAGCAGGCAGTTGCTTGGCTCCGCCCATTAGGCCTTCTCGGGTCGCGTACACGCTGGCTGACGGGAAGCCGCGCTTGCTGTTCGTCTGGTTGTGTAATTGGAATAGATCGCTATGGTGAGCGGCATCGACAGCCGCAAGGCCTATGCCAGTCATGGCCGCCACGGACGCTTCCGACACCAGGTCCATGCTGGCGTGGGCCGCCTGCGTGTTCAGGCTCTGGATGTGGTTGTAGAGCCCCAAACTGATCTCGCTGCGAATGTTGCATCTCCCATCGCGCATGCCCTGCAGGAATATCTGCACGGCGAGCTCGCCCTCCGAGTCGCGTTTGTGCTTGAGCAGCAGCATGAACTCTGGGTGCTTGCTCATCAGGTGGTTCTCGATGCGTCCGCGTCGGCAGTTGACGCGGCTCCAGATCTTCATCAGGTGGTGGTTCGAGTTCTGCTCGTCGCACAGCATACACACGATCACATCGTGCGCAGATTCGCCCGAAGGAGATGGCGGCAACGACGAAGATGTGCTATCGGCGGTGGCGGGAGCTGTGGCTGCAGAAGCACCGTTGGCATGAGCGCCACGAAGCGCGCTCTTCTTGATCACCATGGCGCCGCCGTCGATCGGCTCGGGAAGCGTCTTCTCCATAATGGGAAGCGAGTGCAGCCACCGCTTCTGGAACGTGAACACGCGCTTGCGAGTGCTGCTGCCTCCATGGGGAGTGGTCTTTTGCGCCGAGAAAGACGTCGGAGACAATTGGTGGGCTGCGGACGGCGCGGACGTCGTCGCGACGCTGTTGACGCTGCTGTTGGCCTCGGAGTGGCCGGAAGGCGGCGACGCGGACGCCAGCGCACGGGGAGAAGCCGACACGAGCGGCGCCTGCGGCGCCACTGCCGCGTCCTTCGCGGAGCTCATGATGGCCTTGTTGCCGTCCAGAGCCATGCTGCTTGCTGGTATGCTTGATTTGTTCGATAGTGGAGAGTTCTCTGAAATTGCATAATGAATCCGAGTGATGATTGTGCCAAGGATGTCCGCATTCGCTCCTTTTAATCGATAACCCTTTTGAATTGCATGGAAGTAGCGTTGGGTTCGGCAGTTACGGTGGTGTGTGCTGCAGCCTGACAAGGTAGATATCCTATGCAAACGAATACTGCGAGCAAACACGGCCTACCATAGGATCTGTTTGCGCGCGAAAGTGTAGAACCGACAGCAAAGACTCGTTAAAGTCCGATTTGTTTCAGAGTGCGACCCTGGAAGTGAGCAAAGCCACAGGCAACGAGGCATCAACGAAGCCCGCGCCATCGCCAGAGCCCTTTGCACACACATCCACGCACTGAGCTAAATGCGGAATACATTCGCGCATGCTGCCGAGGGGCTCAGACGGCGGCGCCGATCGAAAGAAACCAGCCCCAAGCGACAACTCGACAAAACCCACGCACGCAAGGTTTACAGCGGAACAGGAGAGTGATGGTCTATCCGCAACAGAATGAAGGTGTTGCAAGTTGCTGTGTGTGGTGTTGCGCACTACAACAACGCTCCCGCGCATTGCGTTCTACCAGGTTATTAATTTATACAGGGTGCTGACACGCGCTAATTATATGCAATGTTCCAAAATGTCCACAATGGATTATGCAGTGGTATTACTTTACAAGAGTTGCTGAGGGCGCTCTATTGGAACGAGGGGGCCAAGGAAGGAACAAACGCACACACAAACCAAAAGGAGAGAAGACCCCCATAGTGAACGCCAGTGCGTGCTTTTCGATGAACATGGCGCTCCAAGGTGCTCGTACTGCGGCGCTTGCGTCGGCGCCAACGCGCATCCTGCCGCGCGCACCTGCTCCACCGTCTTCCTCTGCGTCTGCGCTTCCCAATGGTACCAAAATCTCACCGAGCGAGTCAGTAGAGACCGAGAACGAGCGCTCGGACGTAGCAGCACCTTCGACAACGTCATCGCCTGCAGGCGAAGCGCCTGCGACTCCTTCCACGGACGTTGCGGCTTGCGACAGCGGGCGTCAGGAAGACGGATACGTGACGCCGCCGCTGCGCGTCGGGTACCCGAGCGAGTACGTGCAGCAGCAGCAGCTGTACGAGTCGACGCACTACTCCCAGCAGGCGCACCACCACCTCCTGCTTCTCCACCAGCATCAAACCTCCTTCTTAAAGCCGCACGCAGATAGCGCGCTGACAAGTATGAATCCTAACGGCGGAGCCGGGCGTAACGGCCACGCGTCGGGGATCTTCACGCCCATTCTGCACGCTGCGCAGCCGCTCGGCGGGATGCTGTCGCCCTCGGGCACCAAGCGCAAGCGCCTGGATGTCAATGGGGACAAAGAGGACGACTCGCTGCTGGGCGAGCGCGCCAAGATCCCGAAGCGGAAAGCGAGCAGCGACTTCCTGCGCAAGGGCCAGTGGACGGCGACCGAAGAGAAGTTCGCCGGCGCGCTCATTATCGCGTTCGAAGAAGGGTACTTGCCGATCAACATGGGCGTCCGGTTACGCGGGTACCTGGCTGTGCAGCTGCAGTGCGACCCGATGCGCGTGTCCAAGAAGCTGTGCGGCGGCAGCGTCGACGGCAAGAAAGTGCCCAAGAATTACGGCCAAAAGAAATTCAAGTCGCGTCGAAAGCAGCTCTGGGACCAGCACGAAGCCAACCGCACGATCGCGTTGCTCGAGAAGCTCATGCACGACCTGTGGCTAGAGTCGGGGACCCCGAAGCCCGCATTCCTGACGCTCTCGAGCACACGCGACAGTGTCGGCGAGGAATGCGTCAATCCTGCGACCGACAAGGACGAGCTGGCGCCATCGTCGCCCGAGATCAAGCAGGAGGACGGGGCAGCACCCTCACCGAGCGCCGACCCTGGCACATCTCTCCCTATTATTTATTTAAATCTGTCCAAGAAGCTCAAGGGCAATGGCAGCAGCAGCAGCGACCCGAAGAGCGAGAGCAAAGCGGGCTCGGACGACGCTGCTCCGTCATCAACGGCATCAAACGCGGACACGTCAGCGCCACGCGGCGAAGGGTGGCATGTGGACGGCGACTCGCTGCAAGCGGCCTACGAGCTGCTCAAGCTCTTCCAGGCATAGCAAGGCGGCCGGAAGCGAACAGGCGCTAAAGTGCGAGTCTCGCGGCTCGGCGAAGGCGCAAAGTGCGTGCGCGGCTGACGGAGACCAACCGGAGGCAAAATTTGAAATAGGTAAGCTGGACCTCATCTTTGTAGCATTTTGTTGTGAGTATGTTGAACCTTTTTGTGCAATTCCCAGCGATAAAACGGCATTAAACAGCGGATACATGGCGTATATGACGAAACATATTCAGCCTTTGTAAATGGATGGGCTACTTGAACCAGAGTTGAAGTTGGATGCGCGAGTACTAAGATGGGTTATTTATCCCTTTTTCGAACATTAGCAGCTCTTCCGCAACTCAAGAGCAACAACAGTATTTCAATATGAATTAACACACATCAGTATGTCAGGAATTGCTGGACTGCTCGTCGAGAACAGGTCGTCCAGGCAGGCAGCACGAAGCAAGCCCGGCGACGCAACCTCGTGCTGCGCGACCGTGAACGCGCTCAGAAGCGCGGCTTCGTTCATGCAAGCGGCGCAGAACGCGAATGCACGCTGTTTGAGTGCGCCCGTGGCCGAGTCGAGGTGGCTCAGCGTCTTCTTGATCCTGCACGACGAGCACACGTACTGCGTGTAGAGACTGCAATGTCATTTGCGCAGGTCCTTGAGTACGCTCCGAGTAAGCACTGAGGGCGTCTTGAAGCACATGCTGCAGCGCAGAGGCTGCGTCGGGGTGTGCGCATTTGTAGCTGCTGGTTTCTTGCGCTGGCTACCGTGCGAGCGTCGCAGCAGCCACGCGAGCTTCTTGCTCTGACCGCACTCGACGTACTTCCACAGTGACATGAGCGACACGGCCAGCGCATTGACGACGAGAACGCGCACAGCGTGGCCGCCGGGGTCCAGGGCGCCGCGCAGACACACGTCGATCTCGTGGGAGCCTGGCACCTGGCTGCCGATGCCCGCAAGCGACATGTTGCCGCGCGAGTGGGTGGGCAGCGCGTGCGTCTGCGGGAAGTGCACCGAGTGCACGAGGTGGTACCCGGCGCGCTCGCCCGTGGACAAGCGCGTGACGCCCGAGATCTCGAGGAAGACGAAGTCGCACTTCTTCATGAACGGCTTCGCGAGCCACGCCTGCTCGATCTCGATCCACTTGACCGTGACGCTCCGGAACGGGTCCTCCTGCGTCGGCTCCACGAGTGTCGCGAGCAGCGCGACGTCGCCCACGTTGTTTCCGACGTATGACGTCTTGATGCGCACGTCCTCGGCGCTGTGCTCCATCATACCGTACACCGAGTCGTCGAGCGTGTTGGTGGTGGAGCCGACGATGAGCATCACGGGCATGTCGGACTGCTGAGACGCGGCGAGGATCGTGCTGCTGGACGCATACGACGGCTGCATACGAAGGACGCTCTCCTGCACCGACGACTTTGGTCGCTTGCGCTCAATGTACGCGCGCACGTTCTCGCGCTGCTTGACGAATTTCCACGCGCGCTCATCCACTTTGCGCTCGTCGACTCGGAGGTACTCTTCGTATCGCGCAACGGCGTTCGCCACAAAGTGGCACGCGAGTTGCTCGAGCAGCTCGACGTCCTCGAGTGTGAGTTGCAGCGGCGCGAACGGCGACGCGAGCTTCGGGTTGCTCATCGTCCTGGTTGTCGGCAATTGAGGGGATTGTAGCTAATTAGCTCCCTGGAGCTGCTCGAGTGCCAGTGTCAGTGGATGTGAGATTCATCAAGTGGCCCAAGAGCTCTTTTCTGAAAGAAAAAAAAGTACAGAAAGTGCCACCGTGCGGGCGTGTAACGTCACGTGTGCACAATAACGCAGGGGGTGTTGACACGGTCACTCAATCCCTCCACATGCAGAAAAAGAACCACTTACGAAGGCATCGCTGGCTGCTGCGCGGCTCTTCTAATAAACGGCCACGGCACTTCGTCGTCATCGTGGCGCTGCAATATCGCCGCTTGCATAAAACATAGATCTGGCGCATCCCTGCAAGTACCACAAGCGTCATGCTGGGCAACAGCCAGTCGCGAGAGGCGAGTCAAAACACGCGTTTCGCACCGATTATCAAGTATGCAGCGGCTTCTTCTCCACGGGGAGTGATGTACGTGCTGTACCCTGAGTAGGACGCGCGGCAAACTGGACTGCCACGCAACATGCATTCTTGTTGCGCATCCGAACACCAAACTCAAGGAAATAGAAGGCGTTTGTCATCTCAGCATCGAGTGGACCAAGCCGACCACCTCCGCAAGCGAGGCCAGCAGGGGGCTCCCAGTGCGGTCGCATCGAGCGAGTGTCGCGGCGCAGGAAGACTCACTTCTCCAGATTGGCGACGATTCCATAGACGACGACCGAGAGACCAAACGTGTCGTGAATTACGTCCGCGCCGAGCCGAAACTGCAGAAGCGAATCCTGGAATCTCTTGTGATAGCTGCGCTTCACGTGGACGACGCCCAGGTACTTGTTCGTGTTCTGGACAGCAAAGTCGAATTTCGCGAGCCCTTCAAGCGACGGCCTGGGACGGCGACATGGGCCAGCAAGACCGGAGAGTGGTCCCCTTTGCGACACAACGAGCATGCTGCAGTGAGGATGCATCCGAGTTGTAGAAACGTGTGCGATTGATCGGATGCTGCTACCATGCGGGAGTGCAGCGCACGGATCGCGGTCATCTCGATAAACTCTGCGGGTCGCAATGTGAACGGCTCGTCGCGTATCGCGTCGTAGTACGGACGAACCAGCTCCAGCACTTGTGCATTGTCAGCCGGAGCGACCAGGACACTTTTCTCTTCTGCGCGCTCTGTCGAGCCCATTTCATGATGGCCTTGAGCCGACGGAGCGCCTTCATCGCTAGAGCAATCGCACCCGTCATCATCATCATCGTCGTCATCGCCGAGGATCATCGAGCGCATCGCAAAGAACAGACCAACGATGTTGACCTCCATATTCTCATCGTCGCTTCTGGAAGCACCACGCCCACCACGCGCTCCATGTTCCTCGCCCTCATCGCAGGATGCATTTCGATCCGCGGCGCTTGGTGCCACGTCCGCACTCGAGACAGCAAACTGCAGCGGTTCGTTGCCGTAGTAGCTCTTGGTGCGAGCGGCGCCTGCCATCGCTGCGATCCGACGGATCGGCTTGTGCAGAGCGCGGGAAAATCGCAAATGGGCGCTGGCTTCGGGCGCCACAGACGCCTGCGCTGCGGAATTCAAGAGTCAGTCATCACTTTCGCACTTTGTCTGTGTTGCCTGGCGTGCTGCTTGCACCAGGTTTCCTTTTTTGCGTGTGTCGTTGTTGATCTGATGTAGCCATGTCTAATTCCGACAGGTGTACGCGACGACCTATATGTATACCACCGGCTCTGAAGCGCATGTTCACTGAAAAACAGCGCTTTTCCACCAAGTTCGCGCGTGTTGTGTGTGTTTCGTAAGCGCTGCAAACAACTTCAATACCGTGTTTTGCCTACACTCTCTGGGTATCCGACCGTCTTTTGATCACATTCACTAATACACCTCTATAGTATCTATACTTCGATTTTTGCTTATTCAAATAAAGATCCGTGGCACCGACTTTGTACTCCAACCCATTATGAAAGGTGAAATGCCCTTCCAACGCAACCTATGATGTCCAAAGCCACACCATTATCAACAGCCAGAGAAGCGACGAGGATGCGAGTGCCCAGCGCGCGCCGCCTGGCGCTCATGCTCGGCGTGCTCGTGCTCGTGGGCAAGGGCGCGCAGGGGATACGCTCGCTGCTGACGCGGCTGCTGGCGCGCGGCGGCAAGAAGGCGATCGCCGCCTCGGCCGCGGCCGCCGTGCCGCAGTGGCGCTTGTTCAGCGCGTTCCTGCAGGACCTGCGCGAGCACAAGGTGGACAAGGTGCTGCTCGCCGCGGACCACTGCGTCGTGCACGCCAAGAACGGCGCCGACGCCTACAGGTACGTTGAAGCCGGCTTGCATTCGCTGTGCATGAGTGCCGGGCTCTCACCTTGCGTATATTGCGCTAATTGCAGAGTGCTGGTGCCGCCGCGGACCGAGAACACGTACATTCTGGACACGTTGGTGCGCGCGGGCGTGGAGTTCGGCTCCCTGCAGCCGCCTGCGTCTCGACGCGTACTGCCGATCGTCATGACGCTCATCCCGTTCCTGTACGTCTGCGTGTATATCGATCAAACATCGCTGCAATCATTTTTTTTTTTTACTGACATTGCCCAATCCGGCTGCTGCTGCTGCGAATAGGTACTTGGGGTTGACGTACCGCATGCTACGGGGGATGTTTGGCCCTGATGCGAGCGTGGGTAAAGACGGCAGCGGGAAGAAGGGGCTCGCGCGCCGCGCGTCCAACCAGAAGCGCATCGGCTTTGACGACGTCGCAGGCATCGACGTCGCGCGCAAGGAACTGGGTACCCGCGCGTTTGTTTTTTGTTTTGTTTTCCAGCTGCAACGCCGCAACGTTCCTTTGTCTAATTGCCGCTTTTTCTTTCTTTGCGTTTGCAGAGGAAGTCGTGGATTTCTTGCGCAACCCGGAGCGGTACGAAGCCATGGGCGCCAAAGTGCCCAAGGGCGTGCTGCTCTGCGGTCCGTCCGGCACGGGCAAGACGCTGCTCGCGCGCGCCGTAGCATCCGAAGCAGGTGCGAAGGCCCCACGTATACTCTGTCACCTGTCATATTCAGGTCGCCTAATTACTGACGAGCACCTACGACTGTTCTGAATATTGCAGGCGTGGCGTTCTTGTTCTGCTCGGCGTCGGATTTCGTCGAGATGCTCGTGGGTCGCGGCGCGGCGCGCGTGCGCGATCTGTTCACGCAGGCGTCGCAGCACCCGCAGTGCATCATCTTTATCGACGAGATCGATGCGCTCGCCAAGGCGCGCGGCGGCTTCAACTCGAATGACGAGCGCGAGCAGACACTGAACCAGCTACTGACGGAGATGGACGGCTTCGAGGGCAACGTGAACGGCGTGATCGTGATCGCGGCCACGAACCGGCCCGAGGTGCTGGACCCTGCGCTGTGTCGCCCTGGCCGCTTTGATCGCCACGTGTATGTCGGTTTCCCCGATGCGAAGGGCCGCGAAGAGATCCTACGCGTGCACACGAAGCAGGTGCGACTGGACGACGACGTAGACCTGCACGTGCTCGCCGAACAGTGCGGCCACTTGGGGCAGCGCTCAGGCGCACAGCTCGCAAGCCTCGTGAACGAAGCCGCGCTGCTCGCCGTGCGCCACGACGACAGCACCGTCAAGATGCACCACTTCGAACTCGCCACGACGCGCGCGTATGAAGCGTACTGCAAGAATCTGACCGGCATGTCCTTTGAGATGGATGTCAACTAACGTAACATTTGCATATATTCGACGAGCTATAAAGAGAAGAAAAGCGCGGATTCATGCAGCACTTTCAGTGTTCTTACTTTGCGTCGGCGGCGTCAAACGCTCGAGCGACGAGCTTGATGTCTTCGTTCTCGAGGATCTCGTTCAGCTTGAGGTCCTGCTCCTTGACCATCGAATGCACGAGCGCCTTGGCGATGTCGTCCGTTTCCACGGCGAAGCGCGTAGTGGCGAACCACTTCCAGTTGTTCATGCAGTCCTCCAAATGCTTCATCAAGCCTGGGTAGTGGTTATCACGGTGCAGGATCATCCCAGGCCGCGCGCTCGTTGTGGCCTCGAAGCCGTCAACTGCGCTCAGATCGCGCTCAATCGAACCTTTCGTGAACACGAACATGGGCTCAAAGAAACCAGGCTTCGTCTGGCTGCGCTCAGACTGCTTCACGCCGCTGCCAGAGAGGTACCCCCCACCGCTTCGTTCCCGCGGCCGCTGCGGCACGCGCCACCGCCAAGTTCGGCTTGTACTCTCGGTCCATGAAGTCGTCCACGTCCTTGACGTCGGCCGTGTACACGCCCAAGCACGAGATGCCCGCAGTGTGGCCCTTGACGACCTCGGCCACGTCTTCTGGCGCATTGAAGTCGACGATCTTCTGCTTGAGCTTGTTGTCGAAGATCGCTTTGTCGTTCGGGTTCTCGGGGTCGAGTCCGAAGAACGCGGCGTTCTTCTCCGGTCCGCTGCGCAACAGCGCCGTGACCGACTCCACCGACTTGTGCTTGAGCGTAAAGTGCACGACGCGGTGGCCCACGGACCCCGACGCGCCCGCCACGACCACCCTATGCTGCTGTGCCATTGCCGTAGGTTGTTGTTGTTGTTGTTGTTGCTGCTGGTCGTCGTCGTCCACCGGCGCGAGACACGTTGAAGAGGTCGAAGGGTCGCACGTCTGGAGTGACGTGGCAAGTGCGACTTGTTCGAGCGCTGCGAGCAGGACGAGCGCGAGCAGGAGGCTGAGGAAGAAGACCGAGCGCAGAGAGCAGAATTCGCTGCGGCGCATGCAGAGAAGGCAGGCGACGGTCGCTGGCGAATTGGGAAATGAGCTCTTTGGTCTTTGGTCGTTTCGAAGAGACTCTTTGGGTCGCTTCAGGTAAGGTTGTGTTGGAGCCAATCAGAGGGCAGATTAGTATAGCGTAATCGCGCGATGGATATCATCATGCATATGCTACATTCACTCGAATACTAGAGTGAATGTGCAAGTTGTATCGAAGAGCTGCACTCGTTTCTCTTTCGCGGCTGCCGATGGCTGCGCCAAGACGATATCTACAGTATTATAGCTGATCCCTTGTGCATGAGCAGCGAGGGCTTACTACGCGGGTCATGCAAAGCACCGCTCGTCAGCTCCCTTGTCTTTGCTCGCAGGCTCCAAGAGAGGCAAACACACGCTTCCTACTATATGCAAGTGCTTGTCAACGAACAAGAACCTCAGAAGTTGAACAAAAAGGTAAATGGCTCCACGAGGAGCCAAGTAGGTGCTAATATTAAAGGGAGCAAAACGCGCAGGTCGATACGCTACCCAAGTAGACATAAACAGCATACGCGCACACAATTTCACACTCTTGTCGCTCTCAACACGGCCCCAGCTGTCCACTGACTGGGGTCGGGATCACGGACCACTGTTTTAGCTCTGACCGTAGAACATTTTGGCGATCGGCCGGCCGCCCGTGGCCACGGGCTCCTGGCTCTTGAGCTGCACGAACTTGGACGCCGTCTCGGCCAGACGCTTCATGGTCGAGTACTGTGAGCGCGTGACGTCGTGGCTCTTCTGGTCGAGGCAGCACACGGTGCCCACGACAGTGTTGGCGCTGTCCACGATCGGGAAGCCGCAGTAGAACTTCATGCCGAGCTCCTTGAGCGGCAGCAGGTTGGTGAAGCGCACGTCGGCTTCTGGATGCGGCACGAGCAGCGGCTTGTCGTCCATGACCGTGTGCTGGCAGAAGCTCTGGTTGCGCGGCATGGCCACCATGCGGAACACGTCCAGGTTGGACGCAAGCACGAGCTGCGTGTCCGGCCCCACGATCGTCACGATGCTCGTCGAGCAGTTCATCTCGCGCGCCGCGATCGAGCAGATGATGTTGAGCTCGTCCGTGTTTTGGAGCTTCATGAGGTTGCCCTGCTCGATGACGCTCGTGCGGCGCGCCTCGTTGCGCGGCAGCGGGAACGCCGGCTGGATCGCCGGGTTCTCGCTCGGCTTGATGCCGTACGCGCGCGTCTCGTTGTTCGCGAGCACGCACTTTTCGAGTGGCAGCTCCTCAAGCTTGAAGTACTCGTCCAGCGCCGCGAGGTACTCCTTGTCGTCGCTGTCCCCGCTGAGCTTCCGCGCGTTTCTGCGGTACGCCGCAGGAGCCGACTTGGACGCCACGCGGTTCTGCTGCTCTTGCTCATCACTGAGCCGCTGCTCGTGCTCGACGAGCTGCTGGATCACAGCCTTGACCGACTCCTTCTTGTGCTCGGTCGAGTTGGCGAGCGCGTCCGAGAGGAACGTCACGATGGCTTTCCTGGAATCGGGCACGCTGCTTCTGGTGCGCTCACGCGGCTGGTCGGGCTTGACGCTCGCGCGCCCGAGGCTCTGGGTCGTCACGTTGGCGTAGTCGGCCGAGTCGACGCACTCGATGCACCGCGCGCACACGCGGATGGCCGTGACGTAGCCGTGGCGAGTCTCCATGCGCTGGATCGACCAGTCCTTGTCGCACACAAAGTACCCGCACAGGTAGCACCGCTTCTTCTTCGTGAGCAGCCGTAGGCTCTTGGTGCAGCAGATACACTGCGAGTTCTTGGCAGTAAATGAGCCGCGGTCCGCGAGCTTCTGGACGCCGAGGCGGCGGCGGCGCACGATCTCCGGGAGCTCGCTCACGCCCTTGGCGAGCGCCATGAGCCGCGCCTTGGACATGGACTCGGACGCGTTCCGGGTGCTCGAGTTGCCGCTGCTGGCGCTGGTGCCGTCAAAGTTGGCGTGGAAGAGCACGCGCACGGACTCGCTCGCCGGGATCTTCTCCACCGAGTACGCTGCGATGAGGTTGTGGAGCTGGTCGACGCGGCGGCCGTCCTGGATCTTGCCGACCGTGAGCTCGCGCTCCGGCAGAGTCGCGATCGTGACCGTGAACGCGTTGTCGCTCTCGTTCCGCTGGAAGTGCTCGAGGAAGCACCACTGCTCGTTGCGCACGAAGATGTTGGCGCGCGCAAAGCTGCCGGTCTTGACAGTCAGTTGGCTCGCTGGCAGCGCCGCGCTCTCGGTCTCGCGGTTTTCAGGGTTCGTTTGGCCGCGGCTGCCCGACGCGATGTGCACCATGGAGCCGTAGATGAAGTCGTTCTTGTAGAGCCCCTTCATGACGGAGTTGTACTCGGCGTCAGTCGTCGAGCGCAGGATGCGCGCGAGCTCCTCGATGCTGCAGCGGATCTCGCCGGCCACGAGCGCTTGGTGCGTGTTCAGCGTCTTCCTCTTCGCAGAGGTCGCCAAGTGGGACTCGAGCCGCCGTGTGAAGAGCGTAAAGTTCTCTTTGGTGTGCTTCCACTTCCACTGGCACCGCACGAGGTCTGTGAGCGCGCTGAAGTTGATGCGGCGCTGCGCGACGTGCGCGCGCGCGAGCAGCTCCGAGTCGTCCAAGAGCACTTTGCCGCCCGACGAGTCGATGATGGGACCGTCAAAGTCGTCGGCCATCGAGTCCATCGACAGCGACGCGGCGGCCGTGTGCAGGTCGTAGCTCCTCGCGGACGCGATCGTCTGCTCGCTGCTGGACGAGCGCTGCGTCGCCTTGTGCCCCAGATCCGTGGTCGTCGCGCGGCGGCGGTCCGTCCCCACAGCTCTCGTCATACTGCGAGAGAACAAGAGAAAAGGCGGATAACGAATGCACAAACGTGTGCTCGTTCGGTGGCGAATTGCGGAATGACGGACAGTAAAGTGCAGGTGCACGCGGGAAGGCAGGGTATTCACGCCAAACTACGCACTTGGCAGCCTTTGTGAATCCTGCCCGCGAGGCGCAATCGTTGCAGACAGGCGACATAGGGGGGGGGG
>JAADVP010000353.1:0-24569 GCA_023335675.1 Globisporangium solare | reverse complement strand
GTGGGATATCTGATCCATACGAGCGGGTCTAGGATACGTGAAAGCTGGTTCGACTTGGGAGGAGAGAGAACAGCGTTCAGGGAGCAGTTGATGCACGACGATCCGTCCCAACGGCCTACTGCAGCGGAGGCTCTCGACCAGCTGGCGCCTCTGGAGCAGCACTATGTGGAGCAGAAGCAGCAAGAGGCACGGAAGGGTGACAGCGGAGCTCCGACAAAGAGACGAAAGGCGTAGGTCGCGTTCGTTCTATCTTGAGCCAACGTGCGCGGTACACGTTCGTTTTTACAGGTTTTCGCCGTCGCTGAGTGCGGTTTAGCCGTGCCAGCGTCCGCGCAGTCTTGGTCTCCCAGTTCTCCAGCGGCGGCGGCGTCTCTCCTGCTGCGTTTTTCCATTATCCATTGCGAGCTCTCTTCAGAGCACCGACACGGGTGCTCTCTGCATTTTCGGTGACGTTGCACAGCGTCAACATAATGAAACCAAAGTAGAGCGTTCTGGCAAAAGCAAGCAAATACCTTCGTGGCTGTTTAATTGACTGGAGAAGTTGTTGATCGGATCCATCAGTTCTTCGACGATCTCCTGTGCAGTTCGCGACACACGTAGCGTGTGGGTAGGGAACCTGTTGTTGTTGCTGCTGCTTCGTGCTTGCGCTTGATACGAAAAAAGCCGTTTCTCCCATGCGCACACACGCGTTCCGTTGCATTTCCGACTTGTCGTTTCCTCAGACTCGGACATTCACAAAGTTCAATTCACAATTGGCCGAAATAATTTTACAATTGGCCGAACTGTGTTAGCAATTGTCCAAAACAATTTTTTAACTTCAGGTCCTGAATCAGCCTGATTCATTCAATCAGGCGAGTTGAGCTCCATCAAGCGACAGGGACCGCACCGATAGAGAGAAATGACAACGATGGGAGGCGACGGCGGCGTTGCCAACGGCGGGCTGCAGCTGTCCATGTACGTACTTTTCGACGCTGAGTTCGCTGTGCTCCCGCGCCCTAGCGCCTTGAATCCCGTGCTGCCGCTGACGCTGTCCATGTCTGCAGAGAAGCGCAGGAGAGAATGGTCGACGAGAGCCGCAAGTCAGGCAATCGCTCCGTGGACGTCGCGCTCGCCGAGATTCGCATCATCCCAAGGAACGTGTACGTCGAGCGCAAAGAGCGCACGCTGAAAGAGGTGCGTTGCGCGGTTTCATGTATGTGTGAGAAGCAGGCTCGCGCGCATTCATGCGTTTGGAAGCGCGTGCCGAAGGTGTTCGTTGCTGACGTGTGAGCTGCTTTGTGTTTGGACAGGAAGAAGTGCCGATTTGCTCGTGCACACCGCCACCCGATGGAACGGTGGGTTGTTTAGACGACTGCGTGAATCGAGCGGTGCGTCTGCGCAATGCATTCACCCTCTAAGTGATTGATAGCAGTTTAAAAGTGTGGATGCCTTCTTGCTGTGCAGGTGCTGGTGGAGTGCATTCCCGGCTACTGTCCGTGCGGAGACAAGTGCGCGAACCAGCGGATCCAGCACGGCCAGATGCCGCTCGTGGAGATCGTGGACTGCGGCAGGAAAGGCCTCGGACTCATCACGCAGCAGGAGATCGGCGCCGGCGCGTTTGTCGGCGAGTACAAAGGCGAGATCGTCACGGAGAAGGAGTACCACATGCGCCGACTGGTACGCGAGTCCGTGTGTTCTTGTCTCGCGCTGTAGCATCCTTTTGACAAACAATTCATGGGTGATTTTGTTTGCTTCCTTTTTTATTTTGTCCACGTGAGTATGCAGCGCTACCACAATGAGAAGCATCGGTACATGATGGTGCTGAGCGGCGGCGAAGTGATCGACGCGACTCGAATGGGCGGCTATGCGCGGTTCATTAACCACAGCTGCGAGCCCAACTGCGGCGTGGAGAAATGGGACGTGAACGGCGAAGAGCGCTGTGGGATCTTTGCGCTGCGGGACATTCACTTGGATGAAGAGCTCACGTTCGACTACAAGTTTGAGTCCTTTAGCAAGCTGGTACGGTGGCGTCACTGTTGTGTGCCTTTGGCCATGCCACAGCTCACGAAATGATGGCAATGCTTTTGACTAGGAAATGCACGAGTGTCTTTGTGGCTCAGTCAATTGTCGGAAGATCCTTGGCATGAACAATCGGTCCGTGAAGCCCGGGACGAGCAAGACCAGCGCTGCCGCTGGATCGACCGGGATCCCTTGCAACGCGCTGATGGAGAAGCCGAGAGTGTTTGATCCGATCGGCGGGAAGCACCGGCAGGGGAAGAAAGTCGCGGACTCGCTGCTCGACCGCATCGCGCGCATGCTCTTCCACCGCAAGCCCCTGAGCAAGAAGGAGGTGCAGTTTCTGCGCACGTCGCGCGTGATGCTCTATCGGAACCTGACGGCACATCTGGACACGAACTTCCGCTCCATCTGCCTCGAGATGCACTTCCTCTCGGAGCAAAGCGGCAAACTGGCGGACGTGCCCGACGTCTTCCCGAGTCTGCGCGAGCTGCCGCGCTACCTGTCGCGGCGGCCGCCAGAAGACTTCCAGGTCAAGAAGTTCCGCCTCGAGAACCTCACGGAATGGCTCCATGACCGAGCCGCGAAGCACGAGGCCACAACAGACGCATCGCCTGGCCGCGTTGCACCTCTGAGAGAGGAAGAAGACGGATGAGGACACGGCTCCTCATAGAGTGTGTACAAATACAAGAACCTGCATGCGCGTATCTATCTGCTATTTCTGCATGCTGAGCCTGAGCGTGAAGGCGCGCCGCCCAAACGCTGTCGCAAACGCCCCCATCCCGCCGCAATAGGGCCACGCCCACTGTGCCATCATGCAAGTCCCTGCTAGCGACAGCTGTCTTGCCCTTTTATTCTCCCCTTTTCCACCAACCAGAGAGGCTCAGATGGGCACTCGCGCCCTCTGATTGAAGGAATTTGACTCCTTATGCGCCAGTAGCTTTCTGCCGAAGACGGACCCCTCGATACTCACTTCCCCCTTCGTTCCTCATCTATAGAAGGTGCCGCCCGCACTCGCACGCTCTACGTGACGCCCGCACTCGCCTCCAGACGCAATGACCATGGCGGACACGAGACCCTCGACGCCGGCGGCGGAGCCCACGCTGCGCTCTGTCGCGGCCGCCACCAGCAGACTGCGCGCCGAGCTGGACGAGCTCAACGACGACGACGACGACGCGAGCCTGCCCGACTGGGCGCTGGCGCTCACGGCGGCCTCCGTGTCCCTCGTCAGCAAGCGCCAGTCGTCGTCGTCCACCCAGAGCAGCAGCGTCGCCAGTACAGTCAGCGGCGGCTGCGAGTCGCTGCACGGGTGCCAGTGCCAGCCGACGCCCGCCGAAGCGCGCGAATTCCGCAAGGTGAGCAAGGCGGTGCTTGCTGTCCGCGTGGACGAATCCTTCGTGTAGCGTATGCTGATCGTGTGGATGCGCTGTTGTGCAATGGATTTTCTTCTTTCTAGCGCTGGCTGCTGCTGACGGACCACGAGCGCACAGCGTCGCTCCGCGGCGATTTCAACCAGTTCCTGCAGACGACGAACGAGCTTCTGCTGTGTATGGGGTGCCGGAATAGCACAGAGGAGCTCTTCCAGAAGCTCATGGAGGGCAGCTGCAAGCCGAGTCCGCTGATCCTGAGCTCTGGACTGCAGTTCGAGAACAAAAAGCCCAAGCAATTCCAGCTCAACGACCTGCACATGACCAACTCGGACGCGTCGCTGACGCTGTTCCTGCATCAAGAGCGATGGGGGAACACGTGTCTGTCGAAGATCAGCCGCAGCTCGAAAGGCACGAGCTCGCGTGCGCGATGTCCGCTGCACTCGCAGCGCGCACGTGGTCGACCGCGACCGGCAACGTTTGAAGCGCTGTGGAACAAACTGCCGGACGAGCACCAGCGCGAGCTGTCCCATATCGACTCGGACCAGTTTCTCACGGACCTCGAGAGCTACTTGCGTCGACACCGCTTTTGCTGCCGATGTAAGGAGAAAGTGCTGGAGGCGTACGACCTGCTCATCGGCTCGAGCTACAGCGAAGACGACTGCGAGGACTGTGCCGGCTTCGATTGCGCCGACAAGCACCACGAGCACAGCGACTACGGCGACGAGCTGCACTACACGTCCTATTTGTTTGATGAACTCACGTTTTCGCGCACGACGAGCCACATCGTGGTGCCGTGCCATATTGATTTTATGTCGCAGTTGATGTCGCGTGCCGACCAGGAGATCGTGGGCGACTGGGGCGACCGGCATGCGCGCACCATCGCGGAAGCGCAAGACGAAGTGCTGATCTGCTTGGGCATGGTGATCTGGGAAAAGATGCAGGCGCTGTGGGCCCAGCTGCGCACAGAGAAGCGATCGGAAGAGCTCCTGGTGCACTGCGCCGTGTCCACGCTGCGCCGCAACTTTGACGTCGCGGTCGAAGCGCTGCACGGCATGGAGATGATGGAACAACTTTTAGCAGAGGAGGACGACGAGTCGAGACGCCTGGCAAAGAAGAAGGAGAAGAAAAAAGAGAAGAAGAAGAAACGCAAAAGCGCTACCAAGCAGAAGCAGGTAGACAAGTCCGCGCCGTCGGAGCCAGTGAAGGGTGCGAAACCCAAGCGAGTGAGTCCGCAGCCGCAGCAGAAGGCAGGCGGCGCGCGCAACAACAGCCAGACGCGTTCGCGCAGCTCGTTGGGATCCCAGTCGAGCAGCCAGGACGACGGCGAGCGCAACAACAACGACAGTGAAGACTCGACGGTCGAAGGCAGCAGCGATCAGAACCAGCCGCATCAGTGCACCTCGACCTGCGACGATGTGTGCTCATTCAAGACGCTGTCACTGGACGAGCAGATGGAGATGCAGCTGCTGTCGTCCATGGGCTGGGACGCGTCGAATCAGTTTGCGTCGTCGCTGCCGGAGCTCGACGGTGACTCGGACGACGAGGAGAACTACGGGATCCCAGAGGACGAGATCGAGTTCTGGAAGCAGAACCGCACGAGTCTCGTGCGGAAACGACTCGCGCAGCGCCAGAAGCTGCAGGAGAAGTTTGACCAGTTTGTGCTGCGCACGAATTCGTTAGAAGCAAACTAAAGTGCTGCTGCTGTGGCTTGAATGCAAATGTGTTGATACACTTTTCTTCGTTTACGTTTGCTTCATCGCTCCCACCTGAAGAAGATACGTGAGAATCGGAGCAGCCGGATTTTGCATGCAAATAAGCCTCGCTGTCATATTAAAACCACATGCACCGACACACTATTACCCCTGGATACATATCTTCAATTACTCGCTTGTGTACACACTGCTCACGACCAAAATGCTTCGACTTCCTTCTCTTGCGACCTGATGGCTTGCTCGATTGTCTCTTTGTGGTCTGTACAAGAAACGAGAGCGTTCGCAACTTCGTGGCGGCTTTTCTCGATCAAGCTGTTGTACTTCTCCGCCATGAGCGCGTACGATTTCTTCAGCGCCTCAAACTGCTGGCGGGATTGTGATTCCTGGGTAGCGATGTCTTTTTCGTCCAAGATGCTCTCGATTTGCAGTTCGACATCCTCCGTCGTCTTGATTTTCTGGTTGATGGTAGCGTCCCGCGCCTCTCGCTCTCTTCGAATAGTGTCCTCTACCTTCTTGACCTTGGATTCGAGAGTCTGCTCCTTCTGATACTCTACATTGAACACTGCTCGGCTGTGCTCAACGTCTCCTTGAAGTTGTAACACCTCATCCAGCGCAACACTGCGCCGATCCGAGCGGTTCTTCTTGAAATTTAGCAGAGCTGACCGGATGTGCTGTTTGAGATGCTGGCTAAGCTGTTGTGCTGCGACGACACCTCCAGTGTGAGCGTCAATCTCAATCTCATAGTCCACACCGAACGTGTTCTTTGCCATAACTGGCAGCAACTTCATATTTGTGGCTGTGATCGAGTACTGTTTGACAAGGTTCTCAATCTGAAGACAACAGAGAATAGCACACGATTTGTCAGCTTCAGATCCAACTTGAGGCTGCGTTTGGTAAAAAGCAAACACCTACCGCGTCCATTTGTTCAGCGATCGTGGTCTCTTGTCGCCAGATATTCGATTGAATCTCTTTCTGACGCTGAGCTGCCAAGTGGCATTGCTCATTCAGCCGTGCTCGCTCTTTGGACATTTGCTCAACATCTTCAGCTGAGAGTTCCTGATTTTCAATACGAATCGTCAGATTTTGGATCTCGCGCTGGCGCGCTTGCAGTTCGTGCTCTATGGGAGACAGACAAAGAGAGCGTGTTAAATGTCACCTTGAACTTCTCACACATTAAGAAAGATTGCTAGTTTGGATACCTTTCTTCAGACGCTCTTGGTCGCGCTCCTGGATCTTTTGAATCAACGAGGCCTGGTGCGCCTCCAATTGCGCGACAAGCTTCTTGAATTTCTCCAAGTCGCTCAAGCAATCTGCTTTCTTAGAGTTGAGCGCTGGCAGCGATGACTGGAGCGACAGACACAAAAAGAGCAGAGAAAAAACACATCCTGCTGTGTAAGAGTTTGATTGCAGTTGAAACCAAAGCAGCACAATGCACCCAGTACCTTGGCGCTCTTAGCTTGCTCGATGCGTCTCTTCAATTCCTCGTTCGCCTTTTCCAGTTCCAAGCATTCGTCGCGGACCACTTGATTTTGCGAGTCTGTGCACATGAGAAGCGTGCTATTGTCAGCAGGGCTCAAGCAAATAAGACAGGGAAGAGACTTCTGACAGAAACATACCGATCTTGGTCGCCTCCCGCTGCTCGAGCTCGTTGTACTGATCATCGTCGCCGGCCAAGAACACGCGGTACGCAGTGCCGAGGTACTCGAAGAACGCCTTGTCACCGTTCTCGCCGTCAAACTCCTCGACATTCGTGTCTCGCTGGACGATTTCATCATACTACAGTCACGGTGAACAGATAAAAGCAATAAGAAAACCATCCCGAAACAACTCTCAAAGCATGACACTAGCACGTACACTCAGGAGCTCAATAACCCACGCAATCGACCCCAATAGCGCAGGCCACGTGTGTGGACTACCGACAGCGACGAGCGCCGTCTTACTGATCGCGAACGGGTACCGCAGGGTCTTGAGCTGCGCAGCGACGTCTTCTTCGAACTTGACGCCAAACTCGAACGTCGGGTCTACTTGGCGGAATAAAAACAAGATGATGTTGTAGAAATCCTTTTTCGACGGACCCTTCAGGATCTTTGGGGACAATACGTGGTCGTACTGTCGGTCACTGAGGAATTCGATCAGCGCGTGGATGCATCCGTTCATGTACGTCTTGTCTGTGAGCGGTCGCGGGTCAGCGCGTCCGCCGCGAGCCGACATGGACGCGCGTCCGCCATACACACTGCTGCGCCGTCCATTGATCCCGGCATTTCCAATAGATTGGCGCGAGATCGAGTTACGCGGTGCCGCCGTCGGCGGTGGGCGGGGGACGCCGTACGCTGCTGTAGACACTCGCCGCGACGCCGTGCCGACTGGGCCGATCGACTGGCGCGCAAACGACTTGGTCGTGCCGAGGGAGATCCGCGCCGACGGGTTGCTGAGCACCGACGTGCGCGTGTTGAGCTGCGACGACGAGATGGGCCCGAGCGTCGTGCGGCGCATGGTGAGAGGTCGGGTGGGGAAGCGTGCGTGCTGCAGAGCGTAGCTGCTGGGAGGAGGCGTCTGTCGCCTGCGGATAGCGAGGGAGAAGTGTCGTTAGTCCCCGTCGAGCGGCTTTATCTGTCGGCGTTTGTTGCCGTCTGGAAATGGGAAATGGCGGTGCTCGCTCCTCTTCTCTGTTTTTTTCAAAATTCAAACCGGAAAACGGCATTGTTGACATTTTCGACAAGAGTGCACGAAACGAGCATCGGGTTTTGGAATTGGGGTTCGTGGTCGTTTTTCTACCCTCACTTCCGTTGGCTTCACGTGGAGTGATGGTCAGCGCGTAGATATCCGGCAACAAGTCGACTTTGACCGAGGATGAGGTCACCACACGACTACGAGCAGCTATTGCTTGCTGCCTCATTGCATGCACTTCTTCAACCGCCTCGCTCGCGTATTTGCTCGGGAGAAACCAAGGATGGAGCAGCAGAGGCGATGTAAGACGTGCATGCATGACGGCCGCCTTCAAGCATGGAATGATGATGCGTGTGCTAACCAAACGATAGATTTGCACGTGATCACACCAGGCACGCACGCACCAGCGACCGAGACGCCGACTCCAGCGCAGGAGGTTCACACCGAAACCACGGTGTCCACGACAGGTGCGCGTCTGTGATATGTGCTTTGATATGAAATTTATTTGCTCATTATACTGTGAAATATATTCACACGCATACAAACTTCGATGTTTCTGATTTAGCTCCGGCGACTACTGCATCAAGCCCCGTGCAAGTCAACACCACTGCAGAGATCGAACTTGTAGACAGTGGGCAGTACGCCAAGATCCAAGTCCCGTCCGAAAGCCTCGAGTCCTGGAAAAAGGTGTTTGTGAATGATTCGACTGCGAGTATCGTCTACAGCTCCCAGACGGGTGTGGTTCTCATGATTCCCAAGCCTGCTTCGGCGGACGGAGCCTCTGGCGCGAATATTTATCACTTAGTGCCGTCGGACGTGGGGCACGAGGCGGCGGCGCTCCAAGACAGTTCAGACTACGCGCACACTTCTGTTCTGGCAGCATGCGCGACTCCTCTGCTCATCGTTTGCGCCACTGTTGCGCTCATCGCTGGAGTCTTCGTGGCTGTTCGAAAGCGTCAACAGTGGCCGTCCAAGTTTCTTCTATCGCGACTTGGCCAGCGCACCTCCATCAGCCCGTCGCCGATTGCGATTCGACCGTCGTCGCCAAGTGTCCTGGAGAGCCGATGGACCGAGTGGGACCGAGATTTGGAGCAGCAGACAACGCATCAAACGCCATACCAGCCGCCGCGATCCGCCGGGAACTCGAACCCCCTCGTCACGGCGCAGGCCACCCCGAAACGAGTGCCGTTTATCATTTACGAAGGTGAGAAGTAGGAACGCGTCAACAAGCGATCTCGAAAAGCAGGCGCCAGTTCGTCATTCACGATGGTGAGTGATAGGAATTTGCCTATTGTGATGAGAAAGCTACATGCAAGTTAAAAAGTGGGTTCAAGATACCAACTTGTTACATGCGACAGTGCTGGCTGAATCTATGTCACACACGACATCGTGGTTCTGTACCATGCTGGTACCACTGGGTGCCACCGCGTGTACCGCTCCATGTGGTACACTCTGACTGGTGGTCGTGTGGGCGTTTTGGGTCGCAGATGCTGGTCAAACGCATATTTGAAGCCAATTCGCGCGCACTCAGTAGGCAGACGCAGCACACACGGAGTAAACATGGTCAAGGGCTCCGGCAAGGCAGCGAAGAACTACTCGGTGGCGGAACTGGTCGCCAAGGCCGAGGCGCTCGTGGACCAGTGCCAGCCCGAGCTGGCCGTGCAGTTCTACGAGCGCGCGCTCCTCAAGGAGCCCAGCAACACGGCGCTGCTCGACATGGTCGGCGAGCTCTCGACGGAACTGAACAACCCGGAACGCGCGCTGGAGGCGTTCCAGAAGAGTATCGAGGTCGCGCCGGCGCAGAACCCAGGCAAGTGGTTCTACGTGGCGCAGCTTGTCGCGGGCGAAGACGCGGAAAAGTACTCGCTGCAGGGCATCCAGTACCTGCTCCAGGAGCTGCAGCAAATGGACCCACAGGTGCGGCGGCGTCTTTGGCATTTTTTGTCTGCATGTGAGAAATAACTGCAACTCGCTCTCGGTTGTGCTAACGCGCGCTTCTTGATGATCGATCCCACAGACCAACGATGCTATGATCGTGAAGAAGCAGCTCTGCGATGCGTACTGCGGGTTGGGTGAGCTCTATATGACCGACCTGTGTGACGAAGACAACGCCGAAGAGCGCTGCGAGGGCTACTTCACGGAGGCCATGAAGTACGATGTCGGTCTCCCGGAGCCGACGCAGGCGTTTGCGAACCTCCGATTGACGCAGCAGCGCAAGGACGAAGCGATCTCGCTGCTCGAGGAGACGTACCGCCGTTTGAACGAAAACTGCGACGAAAACAGTCTGCCGCCGCTGGAATTCCGTATCTTCACGGGCAAACTGCTCATCGAGGTGGAGAAGTATGAGGAAGCATGCGACGTGCTCGAAGCCGTGATGCAGGAGGACGACGAGAATGCCGAGCTGTGGTTCCTCGTGGGCACGTGCTACCGCGCCATGGACGACCTGTCGAACGCGCTCGAGTTCTTCGAGCGATGCGCGCACATGCTCAAGAAGCTGAAGAAGGAGTTCCGGGAGGAGTTCCAGCTGCAGGAGCAGCTCGACGGCGTCGAAGAGTCGATCGTGTCTATCAAGGAAGCTATCGCATCTCGTCCAGAGGATGAAGACGACGACGATGACGACGACGAAAGCGACGAAGCGACTGGCGGCGAGCAAGAAGACGTCGAGATGGAGGAATAAGGCAAACGAGTGGCGATGATGTAGAGATAAAGTACAAAGCGCGGATAGATGCAAGTTTTTCAGTTATATATATTCACACACGTGAGCAGATGGGCCTTGCGTTTTGGGCTGTGCGTTCATCTTTCTGGCCATGTGTGCGCGGGCATTTGCAGCTTTGTAGCTCAAAGACACATCTTTATGGATTCACTGTAGTATCTGCTGAGCTCGCTCGCAGACATGGCGGACGAATGGGGAGCGAGATGATTTTGCCACTTGCGACACCCAGCACGAGGTGCAACTCATCCGGAGACAAGGCCTGCGAGACGATTTCCCCATGCGAAGCCTTGTCCAGCACCACTTCCTTGTCGTCCAGCGTATGAGCTGAGAGCACGATCGCTTGGTTGGCGTTGCTCACAATCACCTTGGAGTACCGAGCGCACACGTTCAAACTCACCATCGAAAGCTCCCCCAAACAGACTTTGGCCATGAACGCGCCATTGAAGTGATACGTGTACAATGTTGGCTCACCGGTCCCCAAAGACTGCAGCACAAGATGACCGACGCGCGAGAGCACGAGGGAAATGATCCCTGGCGCAAGCTTCCCGGGCACTTCGTACTGCCGAAGCACCGATCCGTCTTCCAGATTATGCGCAATGCACTCGTTCGAGGCGGACCCGCTGATGCAAACCTCTAGCTCCTCCGAGATCGCCACGCAGTTGATCGTCGCACTGTGGCCCAGCAGCACTTGGTCGGCCGTGTAGTCGTTCGCATGTACCGGTTTCGAATTGCTCTTCGAGCCGCGGAAGATTTTGATCGAATCTAAGAGCGTCGAGTTGATGTTCGCAACCTTCCAGACTGAAAGAGTGCCGTCAGCACTCCCAAGTGCAAGCATTCCGCCCAGCGGACTCGCGCTGAGGCATGTCACGATCGAGTTGTGCTGCAACAATCGATACAAGAGTGTCCCATCACTCGTCGAGAAAAATCGCGCCGAAAAATCATGGTGACCTACAGTACAAAGCAAGGTCCCAGCATTGATGAACGTCATCGTGTTCATCAGTCTCTGGCCCGGCTGGATCATTCGACTTTCGCCCATAATTCTACGGCACTTTCGGTCTTGCAGCTCGATGTACTCGATGACGGATTCGGCTGAATTAGTGCTGCTGCTCGGCGGGGAGCCACTGCTACTTGCTCCAGCAGAGCTCGACGACGATGTCGCAGTCTTGAATACCCCAGATGCCTTCGTCGCAGATCCATTAAGAAATGGCGAGTGATGAACTTTGGATACTTTGCCTCCATATCGATGCGCAGAGAGCATACCCGAGCTGTCTATGCACAGAAGCATGGACGCTTTGAGAACCATGTGCACGAATACAATCGGTTGATCATGGGGTAGAGTGACGAGTCTTGTTTGCGACTCCAGTGCAATGTGGCCACCAGTACTTTTTACAACGTCAGTTCGGCCTTCTTGCGCCGAAGAGCTCGATTCAACCACACTGGTGCAAGGAAGCTGAGGTTTCAGCAGAATGTTTCGTTGCGGATGAGGATCTCGGAGCACTTGGCTTGGCGTTTGGCCGAAATGGGCAATTTGAGCTCGCATAGACGACTTGGTCACAGGGTCCACGATCGAATCGATGTCGACCATCCCCTCATAGGTCAAGTAGAAAAAGGCATTGTTCGCCGCGATAGCCGCAGCTCCACGCTGTTTGGAGCCAAAGACCAAGTCAATCCAGTGGTGAAGATTCGCCGACACGTATTCACTTTCAAGCGCCTATGGAATCAAAACAGCGAAATATCAATACCGGTTACCTGCAAGACCAAGTATGCAGTGCTTACCACAAGGTTCTTCATAACAAAGTCTTCTGGAGATTTCGCCCACGGAGGCAAGATAACGTCCCCGACATCGACGGCGTTCTGTTTCACGCCAAGATCCAAGCCGTTGCAGTTCACAAGGAAATCGGGCAAGTAAAACCACTCTGGTGTGAGTTCCTTGACATCGGTAAAGTCGCTCAAGCAATTCCGCCACGTTTCCGCAACTGAATGGAACAACCGATCTGCGTGGTCGAATTTCCCGCCTTGAACGGTTAGTGCATAGGAAGTGTAGGGCTCGAGACGAATGAGGTAATATAACACTGCTCCAATGTTGGAATAATGCGTCCCATACCTGCGGGAATACGTACCAGGTTAGGTACAGCATACCAATGAGGGAAAACAAAGTGCGAGCAACCTTACATGAATTTCGGGATATCGGAGTCTTCAAACGCTTTGTAGCGGTCCAAGAAGAATTTCAGTCGTGTTGGATCCAGTGCCCCCACTGGCTTGCTCAAGTCTCGGAAGGTTCCTGAACGAGACAGGTCCAACACTGAAGACTCGTAGTCAGCAATAACCCAAGGGAAAACTGGATACTGCGTCAGATCATTGTAGGTTCTCCCTGCAATCGTATTGAGCCACATGAGGTACTCGAAAGTCGAGACCTCGTGGTTCACCCATCGCGCGCCCATACTTGAATTGCGGAACAGGCTGCTCGGATGCCGCAGTCTTCTCATCGCCGGGTCTCGCTTCAGCAAAAGAGGACGGCGTGCCATTAACGCTTCATGGAGCCCAACTAAATCATCTTGGCATAAGTTGAAAAAATAGTTTCGTCGAGTCGAGTGGACGAATATCTCCAGCGCTGTGGGCTTTAGCAGATATCGTCTCCTGTTCAGACTTGCGAGGTCATCCAGCCTCCATCGTCGCCACTTGAACAAAAATTGCCACTCTTTCTCGACCGCAACCCCTTTTCTCTTCTCCACTAGTACAGCATCGTGTTCATCGATCACTCTCTCGGCAACAAAGTGCAGCATCGAATCCGACAATAGAAGCGCTCCGTCAACGATATGCATATGCCGAATAAGCTTGGCATTTACACGCATATTGCGCTTTGACGACGAAGAGTTTGAGCTCTTTGCCAAACCTCTCGACTTTTCTGCCCCGACGATGTCCTTCTCATTCGACCTGGGCGGTGTCTCGTTGCTCGAAAGTGGCGGGAACAGCTCAGAGCCTCGATGACTGCTTGCTTGGGTAACCTTGTTGAGGAATTGTGGCGTGCTAGTTCCAGGGCTGCTGGAGAGCGGTGCTGGAGAAGACGATTGCTCTGCGTCGGCACTATTCTCTTCCATATATGTAGACACTTCGTCCAAAAGCGATTGAGCTTCGTCAGTTATTGCGTCCTTGACAGTGTACAAGGAGTCCACGCCAAACTCCACCGCATCCTTTGCCTCCTTTGCTGCTTTCTGAACAATACCTGCGACCCCTCCAACGACACTCAGCACCGAGGCTCCAATCGAGAATGCACTCAACGGTGACGATGGTTTTGTTTTGGGAGAGTTATCAGAAGTCTGAGACGTCGGAGGCAACGGGAGAACTGTAGCTTCGACCGAAGCTGCCTCCGAGCTGAGACCTTCAATTGATTTTGACGAATGGTCTGAAGTCAACTCGATCTCCAAAGATCGCTCGCTGTCCTCAGAAGCGCCAGGCACTAATGACGAATTATCATCCAAGCGCTGATCTTCTTGCTGGTCGTAGTACTGGATTTCTTCGTCATCAAGGTCGTTTTCATCAGAATGAACCTCATAGTCCGAGTTTCGAATATCTGCGTTCGAGCAAGAGCGGATAATGGCGGCTCGCATTTGAGCATCCGCAAGAAAGTCGCTGTAATCGGATCCAGTATCGCTTCGCCAACTTACATCCCTGTCACTCGCGTAGACAGTGCCTTCTCGCGATCCAGGAAAATATCTCCGTCCGAACCTGCCACTACCTCGACTTTCAGTGTCTTGAAGAGAAGATCCCGCATATTCATAGCTCAAATTCCGGAGACGATAATTCTCGCGCACTTTCTTCAACCTGAGGTGCATCCGGAGACCGTTCTCCTTGGAGTCAACTTTGAACAAAAACCCATCAGTGCTTCCGCTTCGTTCAACACTGGACTTCCGACCAAGATCTGAAGGCTCTTCTGAAGAAGATGTCGTGGCAGTGCTAATATGACAGATGAGCTTGTGCACGCTGCTGGCAAACTTCTCGACATCCTGTTTCAGAGAAGCTAGGCGACACTCATCTTCGTCATCAACTTCAGTTGCCAGCATCGCAGCCGCATTATCGTCTGCAAGCTTCTTCCACAATTTCTCGCAGCGCTGAGCCTCTTTACCGAAAATCTCTGCTTGAACTGCGGCATGCTTTTGGATTAGAAACGGATTGAATTCTGTTCCACTGTGATCGAGATGGTATTGCCAACGACGAAGAAATGGAGCATGAAGCAGTTCTACTTGCTGCTGGAACAAAACAGGGTCACAGCACGATTCGTGAATCTCTCGGTGGAGCTTCCACAGCGTAAAAAAATCTTGAATCTGGGACGTCTCGTGGAAGAAGCTCAAGTCTGTTGACGAGATGATTTGGAGAGTCTTCGTCAGTTCAGGCTTTGCAATCTCGCTTTGCAATAGTAGAGCACTATTTGCAACAACAACCATGATCTCAACAATCGAAAGTACAGTTGAGAAAGAGTTTGCTACACTGAATTCGCTGTGCAGCATAGCAAAGCAGGCTTCCAAGATGTGCAGGTGGATCAGATCCCTCTCAACAGACGAAACGTGCAGCTTGTCACCAAAAAATCGTGTGGAATCCGACAACGTCGATCCAGGTAACAACTTTCCAATCGATTCCTGGATACCTTGACGCGACGAACTGTTACTTCTTGCTGATCTGATCATAATTGATGCTGGTTCTGCGACAGAAGGATCAGCCGAGTACTTCTTTGGAACTAATCGAAGCGATTCTAAGAGTTTTTGGAAACCGCCAATTACGCTGCTGCTGGCTTCGTTTGTCTGTTGTGAGAGTGTCACAAGTTGGATGCCGGTGTGAAGAGCTAGAAATCTCGCGCGGCAAGAATTCACAGCAAGATGACAGAAAACTTCCTTTTCTTCATCCGTCACATCGCTCCCATAGTTTGCATGCGCCGCGAGATGCTCTCTCAGATCTTCCCAGTTAATTTGATACATACGCGGGAGAACAACGAGCCACAACTCGAGTGCTTTGCGCAACAGAATGAGCTGCTGATCCAGAGAAAGCACGGCGTCCTTGATACCGAGTTGAGTCGCGATCACTTGACACTGCGACACAATACCCGCAAGCTGGCAAGCATTCTCCCACAATATACCGGCGTCCGCAAAGCTCGAAGAGCCTTTTTGCCATACTTTTGCCAGAAATTTCTCGCATATCGTGGCACCAAGGTTGCAAAAATCCGAAGGTTTTCGAAAATGGTAGAAATAAAACTCCAGAAAATGCATCCAACCATTGCGAACGTACAGGATGCTGTAAACCACGATGTCGACGATTATTTCGTTGGCCATTTTGTGGACAAGAACATGACATCGCTGCGGGAAGTTCTGTCGGACCATCGTTGTAATCGCCTTCACAACTGATGCAGGCTGTTCTGTGTTCTGGTAGACATTTAGCACGAAATCGCACCCACGGATGTCTTTAGCGTTGGCGATTCCTTGAATTGCCTCTAACTTCGAGCTAACAGCCAAGCTCTCGTCACTCAAAGTGACGCACATCTCATGAAGTAATGGCTCCAGTTTACTTTCAGTAGTATCCGCATCAACCTTAGGATCTGCAGTCGCTTGCGACGCTTGAACAGAAACAGCGCGCAGTCGGCCCAACCATGGCGGCCACGATCTAATCGCTTCTTTCAAACTTCCTCCTGACATTGGTGAAGACAACTGAGCTTTGATTTCGAACAGGAGATGAGCTTGAACATCAAACTCGGCATTTTGGACGAGACCAAGAAGAATCAGCGGAACGAAATCCTGTCGAGCTATGTTCACGGATCGAGAGCCTCCCTCGGATGATGCTGGGAAGCCAGAGGTAGACGACTCGAAGTACCCCAAATGCTTCTTGCCAATCACGATGTCAAGTAATGCATCAGCTGTTGGCAGCGTCAGCGTATGCGGCTGAAGTGCCGAGTAGAGCATCAGCATATCTCTCTTCTTCAGTACCATTTTGTCTAGAGTGTACGCTTCAAATAACCGCAGAGCTTCAGTTCGGACATTCTCATTTGCTGACATCATCGACCTCCACCATATGCGCAACGTGCCGTCAGAAAGCTTCAGAACTTTCGCAGTCATCAACTGACGAGCCGACGTTACTTGTGAGGACACACCTTGGTTGTCGGACTTTAGAATCTGCGTCAGATACCTCACAATCTCCTTTACTTCAATGCTTTCTTCTTTGCTTCCGTCTTCAGTATTGGTGGACGATTTGCCAAATGACCTCTGCTCAATATGGATTACGAGCTGTCTCCATTGGTTCACCGACGTATCGGCTGTCATCGGGAACAAAAGTCGATCAATCAGATTATGGATGATCAGCTTTCGCAAGAACTCCAGTTGCATATCATCCATTTTGGCAGGACTCAGACCTCCCGCGCAGCACTGCGGCCGTGGAGAATACACTTCAACGAGCAAATTGCAGAAGAAACTCACATCAACATCATGTTTCGCTTCAAGATCAAGTCCGGGGTCGGTTACTTCGCTCGAGCTGGACGGCGTCTGACTGCCTGAGTTGCTGTTCTGGTTCCCAGCGCTCTTTCCGCTCCCTTTCCGCTCTTGGATTACTCGCAAATACTTCGGTAATACGCCTCCAAGTAGCTTGCCTTGTGTGTCGAATGGAGACAGATACCAGCTCGTGTTTCGAAATAACAAAAGGTTGATATACTCAACTGCAGTAAGCTGGTCAACATGATCGACCACAGATTCCAATATCTTAGTCACCGCGTCAAGCAGATTGAGTGAGAGATATGCTGGCGAGATTGACTGCAAAACAAAAGCGACAACCTTCACGCCACGAAGGCGAATGAAATGGGATCGGCTGGCTATACTGTTCTGTAAACCCGCTGCAACAAACCCAAACAACTTGGAAATCTCAGCCATCGAAAATTCATACTTGGGATGAAAATCAGCCATCTCAGGGATTTGATCCAGTAACAAGAGCAAAAAGCACGCGCACCCGCCGACCGTGTCGAGAGCTTGAGCAAAACCTTGAGTCACAAACGCATTCGTTCCCGGCTCGATCCATCCATGACACTCATTCCCGCTCACGTCATAGCAAATGCGATTCTGTGGGTCGCAACTCCTTGCATCGTAGCTGAAGCTGAATTTGGATTTATCACTCAGACCAGTATTTTCAGCAGCCACGGAGCTGAGATCGTTTTTCCAGTGCGTTAGCCAATGCAGCTTTTCGATTTCTGCGTCACTGAGTGCATTGCCAAACAGGGTCGGGCTCCAAATTCTCCCCTGCAAGCCAGGTACAGTGGGCATGATGCCGATGCAGTTGTGGCCACCGACCATACACAGTGGGTCTGGATACACCAAGTTCGCCGCCTGAACCAGCTTCCCATCCATATACACCGACAATTTATCTTTGAATACCATTTTCTTTGCATGCACGATGCAAAAATGCGCCCACGCTCTCTCCATTCGTCGACGCCACTCCTCGAATGGAATCACGACTTGGCTAAAGTTGCCCTGTGCCACATGCGTTTTCACGACCAACTTGTCGCCATCAAGAACAGCCGAGATTCCCTGTCCGTTGTTCCCACGAAAGCTATACAGCGACACAGTCGTATCTGAGCTTGTCGACAAGAAGACGCCGCAACTGAACGTGTAACCTTTCTTCGAGAACAGCATCTGCGAAGACGGGGCGACAATGCCAGCGTGAGGACCCTTCATCGTGAAAATCGCTCGCGGTATAGTTTCCATCTCCATCAGCGCCGTCTGCATCTCCAAAATCAAATCTCTCGCGGGTGACTTGCCGACCCGTAGGAACTCGAACAGCATCACAACATCCACGGAACCCACCGACTGCACACAAATTTCCTTTACCAACTCGACGACCCCTTGAATGATCTCCATACGAATCTCCGACTTGGAGCTCAATGCATGAAGCGCTTCGAGAAACGCCTTCAACACTACACTTCCGTTCTGCCTGTCCTGGTGAGGCGAATTAGTCGCCACCGCGTCATTTGTTGCCGCATTCGTCGACGGTTGCACGCCGGTCTCGAAAAACGCGCGGTGGTCGTAGAGATACACCAAGCACGGCAAAAACACCCGCCGCAGCACGACGAGCACCTCGCGCTGCGTACCTTCATCGCACACTTGGCAGAGTAGGTCGAGCAGGAAGAGCACGGCGTCCTTGAGCATCGCGATCTGCTGCGGTTCGTTCGTGATGGCGCCGAGCGTCTGCTGCTGCGCCGTCTCCACCTCGCGCAAGATCTTGCGCACATCGTTGTCGCCCGCCATGGCGCCTCTCCCCAGCGCGTCTCCACTGTGGCTTCGTGCGAAGTGCTCGGGCGTGTACGCGATGGCGAGTGCGAGCGGCGTCCGTCTCTTCGGCCTCGTGCGCGTCTTCTTCTCTGGTGCGTCGCGCACGCTCGGAAATGTACGCCAAGTGCGGAAACCACCAAACAGCATGCTGAGCTAATGTGTCCGTTACAGTCAACTCGCTTCAACATGCAGCATGCATGACCTCTGAGGATTTCTGAGTCGGACTCGATCGACCATACAAAGTGGGTTACTGTGTGCGCACAGCAATTCTGTCACGCTGCGCTCTGGAAGAGAAAGCTCATGCACGGTTTGTGCGATCCCCCAGAGGGCGGCGGCACTTTCAGGGCCCTTCTGGGCGTTGGCGGCTTTGGCAGGTTGTACAGCTTCTCTAGCTGCATCCTAAACGCAAAGAGCATGTGTTAAGACCCCACATGCTTCTGGATTCGGAAGCAGCGATACACTCGTACAGCGAGTTGCTGAGCTCTCCTCGCAGGTCTCGCATGACTCGACAGCTCCGATTCCGTTCGATCTAAGCGAGGCCCACATGTCAGCATGACGCCATCGCGAGAGAGCAATGAGAAGACACATCGCTTACTCTGTGTTGCACACTCTCATCTTTGTGCCTTTGCCGCAGGAGCTCAAGCTCTTTGCTTGCTTGCGACAGCTCCTTCTCGCGCTCGCAGAGCTGCTGCTCCAACAAATCTGACCGTGCAGAGTGCTCGCCCAATCGCAACTTGTCACCCTGAAAAAGAGACTCAGGTTCTGAGTGTTTAAAAGCGCGCGAGAAAACATCAGGCACAAACCTCGACGTCGAGTAGCTCCTTCCGGAGAGCTGCGCTCTGTTTCCTCTCCTCAGTGAGTTTATCTTTCAATGCTTTAATCTTGTCTTCTGCGCGAAGCCAGTATCCCCTCGAATGAGTGCGAGTGTCTGCATCGTAACACACAAGCAGAGCGACGCCATCAGCTTTTAGTCGCCACCGTAGTCTTCATTGCTTTTTTTTCTTTCTTCGCAAACGCATTTTACTTTGAAATACTCGTGGTCGGTCTTAGGAAGAGCTGTCGGACTGGCTGCTGGACTGAACACAACGGACAGCGATACCTTTTCGGTTTTCAGCGTCTCCAGAAGAGTATCAGCCATTGGTGTTGAGTCGTCAAAGGATGCCTCGTGCTCGCGCTGGAGAAGAGATTCATGGAAAACCCGCTCTTGCTCCTCTTTCTCCTTCGCCACGTCTTTCAGAGATTGCAACTCGAATTTCAAGCCGATCACCTGAAGGATATGATGTGTGCGAAGTTGTAAGTATCGCTTGCGGGTCTGGGAAAAGTTCTCTTTTGCAAAGCCCAGAGCATTCAACCGCACCTGCTGCTCCCAACCTGCAGACCTTTGGCGTAAGACCTCAAGTTGCAGCTCTTTTGTTGTCAACTTGGACAGCAATCCCTGTTGATATTCGCATCATTGGTGAGCGAAGAGACGCTGGAACTAGCCAAACAAAATCCCCTCGAGGAATACTATCACCTGGATATCAGCTTCGGTCACGATAGATTCCTACACAATACAGTGTTTACTAACAACAGCAGCATAGAAACGAAAAGGACACGCGATCGCGACGTACAGAATTTCGCATCGCAGTAGGATCGTTCTCATCCGCCGTCACACATTCGAGCACAACTTCGTAGGGCTCTGCGACTGGCTGTTTCGCACTTGCACTTTGCGTTCTCCTGACCCGCGGCTTGTCTCGCTTACCATGCTGCTGCTGCAACATCTGCACCATGTTCTTGAGCGACTTAACCTGTTCTTCAAGCGCAATGTTCACCTCCACGAGATCCTGGACCTGGCACCCGTTGTGGATGTGCACGAGCGCAGACCCGGCGACGCGCAGCTCGGCGTCCTTCCGCCTCGCCTCGTTGCGCAGCAGCTCCACTTCGGCCAGCAGCTGCTGGTGCTGCACCCACAGCTCCTGCCGAGCGGCGCGCTCCCGCGCGAGCAGCTGCGCCGGCTCCTCTGCTGCCATCCCGTCGCCTGCGCTCGCAATCGGTTGCATGACGTTTCTCTCGCTTTGTCGCTCAGCAAGTACGTGTGATCGATCTCCAAGAGACACGCTTCAGAGCATACTGAAATATACATGTCGTAAGTCGCTTGTGCAAGATGCATTAAGTTCGTACATGTGTTCTTTAAGCTAACGGTTTATTCACTTCTAATTAATTAACCGGGTCAAAATAAGTTACCCCTCATCCATACGATATCTCCGCTTCGTTGATGTAATTTACTTGCCACATGCAGTACTGGATCGACAGCAAAAAGAGCACTACCTACTTTGCAGCACATTCGTTTGTGCCGAATCGCAACGGCGGGAAGGCTAAATTTGATGTCAGGCTTCGCCGAGCAAATATATCGCATTCAGTAGTGTCATTTACCGATGCGCACTTTCAGCGACCAAATAAAGTAAAACCTGTCATATTCATAGGCGTCTTAGCCAAAATGAATAATCTGTCTTTGTCAACGCTGTTTTTTCAACACCAGCCAGTATTATTTGTTTAAGCAATTTTATTTATCCATAGAATAATGCAGAATCGACAGTCGCACTGGACGCCTAGGGCAGGTTTTACAGAACCGACTGAGGTGTCCATGTATACGCATACACAAGGCCAATTTAGTAGGCATCAGACTGCAAATCTTTAAATGGGTGCGTGTGGATGAAGTGACCAATAACTGTCCTGAATACCACCAAACGGCGAATATCCCTTTGACATACAATATGCATCAATTTGTCTTTCGTGTATTGCTCTCAAACGCTGCCTTCACTACCTTCATAATCCGATAACTTGATAAAACGGTTACCATTTTGATTTTTTTTAGGAATGATGTTCTCAAGCGCCTCATTTTTCACGCTATCCCCTCCCTGAATGCTGGAATTCGAACCTCGACACTCCCCAATCTCCCCCCAAAGACACAAGTCCCATTCCACAGATCGCATTATGGCTCCAGCGTTGAAGCTCACGTACTTTGACTTTCAAGGGCGCGCTGAGCTCGCGCGCCTTCTCTTCACGTTCGGCGGCGTCGTGTATGAAGATGTGCGCTTGTCACGCCCCGAATTCGGCGCCATCAAAGCCAGCCTTCCGTTCGGTCAGGTCCCAACACTCGAAGTCGACGGGGTCGTCTTTGCGCAGAGTATGGCCATCCACCGCTACGCCGCGAAGGTTGCTGGTCTCTACCCAGTCGATCCAGTGCAAACGCTTCGCATGGAGATGATCAGCGAGACGCTTCTTGAGTTGGCTGGTGGTGCCATGGAGATCAAATTCACGAGTGACGCAACTGCGAAGGCCGAAAAGACGACCAAGTATCTGAGCGAAACTGCCCCCAGACTGCTCGCCGCGCTTGACACGATGGTGCAGGGCAAGTTCTTCTTGGGCGACAACGCCACTATGGCCGACGTGCAGCTTTTCCACGTCATGCTGAACGGACTCAAGGCGAACTTTCCAGACTTTGATTTCTCCAAGTACCCGCAGCTTGAAAGCGTGGCTGAGGCTGTGAAATCGAACGCCAACATCACCGCGTATTTGGCTAAGGCGTAGGTACTGCCGTAGAAGAGTAACCACATAGCAGTCCCAGTTGTTCTGTTCGATTATATTTGGGTTTATTCTAAGCTACGCGCTTCTCTCTAGTCAAAAAGAGCAACTTCTTCAATACGTTGCCAGCACTAGATACTTGCATCGATACTTGTAGTACTTGCAGTTGCGTTTACTTAGCCGCCGACGTCTTCACCAGGTACGCTGCGATGTTCTCGTTCGATTTCACGGCTTCGGTGACGCCTTGGAGCTTTGGGTACTTCGACAACTCGAACCCCGGGAACTTTCTCAGTCCGTTTCGCACAATGTCGAAAAGGTACAGATCAGCCAACGTCGCGTTGTCGCCCATGAAGAACTTGCCTCGCACCATGCTCTCCAGCACAGACAGCCACTCCGGGAGTACGTCGTTCAGGAGCTTGGCCGCTTTCTCGGCCTTCACAACTTCGTCAGTCGTGATGAACGTGATGTCTAGCACATGATTGAATACGTCGACGCAGGTCTCACAGATCATGTCGACGCGAAGCATCTCAGTGAGATCAGTAGGGTAGAGTCCAGCGAGTCTGGCTGCGTAGCGGGCGATGGCGTTGCTTTGCGAGAGCACGACGCCGTCGACCTCGAGCATTGGGAGTTGGCCGAGCGGGTATGTGTGTTTGTTGGCGTAGGCCTGAGGCTCATCCAGGCGGATATCTTCGAAGGGCACACCACCAAACGTGAAGATAAGACGCGAGAGCTCTCCGCGGCCAGGGAAATCGAGATAGTAGAACTTCAAGGCAGGAGGAAACATAGCCCGAGCTTGAGATTTGGGGATGAACGGGGATGGAGGGTGACTTGGTTTGTTGGGAGACAAGTGGAAACTGGTTCAGGAGACTCGTTAGATGGCCGGATTCAACTGTTGAATACGTCTACAAGAGGAATATGCGTATGCTCTTCACTGGGTGGGCATTGCTGCTCGGCACTGATGGATACACGGAGCAGCACGATCTATGATTGCGCCCCAGCTTGATTACTGGCTTCAAATCCAGAGGCATGAACAGTGTGTCCATCAGCAGTGCTGATGTAGCACTCCTGTAAATCACGTTATACTACAGTAGAACCTGTATATATGCATATCGTTGTTTTCTAGCCTACAATGTAAGCACCAGATATGCATATACAGCATCTGTTCACAAACTCTGGGCTTGTACAAAAATGTAGTGTATTTGTGTGTTGAGTATAGAGAGCGCAAGTATAACAAAATTTATATCCATGCTCATTTGCCTCATGGCGGTCGGCCATGTTCTTCCTCAACTCCACGCGCGGTGACCACAGCAGCTCACGATTCTGCCGTGTAAGCGCGAGTGATGGAACTGGCGCTTTGGGCAGCCAGTAGTCTTCTACTAGTGCGCGGAAAAGATAGGACAGGTGCAGAGAACCGCCTATACACGAGGCAAATCGAGCGCTAACGATTCGTATCGTGTTTCGTTGCAACTCTTTAATGCTAATGACATGCGTACTGCTTGCTCCTGCTTGATTTAGGTGGGTAGACGAGAATCGCTGTCCGATGTCCAGCGCAGGCAATTCTGGCATATAGCGATACGAATGTACCGCCAAGCGACATCGCCAAGTGCATCGGAGCTCTCGAAACGCTTTCTAAGCAACCCTACCATTTTCGGTACGAAAAAATGCATGCATATAAACAGACTCTGCTGTATTGAGAATGTGTGATTTAGGGTTGAAACAATGCTCCTGTGGCAAAGCATAAACAAGATGTTGGCACGAAGGTGACGCAAGTTCATGCTCTCTAACCTAACTCTCTTAACACATAAAAAATACTTTCAAGTGCATCTCCGTACTGTATCGGCTTCGGGAGGATTGCTCCTACACATCTACGCTTCGTCATGGAAGCAGAGGAATACCCTGCCTCATTACTACATGGTTTCCTGCTATCTCGTCCAATATCATCGCCACTTCCCTCGCGAGCAACAAGGCTCCGAGGCGACCACATCCCTTCCATGCTACGACTCTGCACAATCTCCGACCAGTTCCGACCTCTAGAAGCACGCCTCCAGTCTTCGACGATTCATCTGCCCCCGCATCTTCGACGTCACCCTCCGCGTATGGTGGAGAATCTTCCCAACACGCTACTTCTTCTGGAGACGATATGATGATTCGCGACGATCCTGCGTCCACAACTGTGCAGCAATCGAGATTTACCGACACCTCTTCTGGGAACACCCCTTCAACTACAAAATGTGATCCATCATTTTCAAGCAAT
>JAADVP010000352.1:0-24592 GCA_023335675.1 Globisporangium solare | reverse complement strand
TTGGAGCACACAAAACTGGGGTGAGTAAGTCTGCCATGCTGCTGTTTGGATGAGCAAAATAGATGCGCACGTACCGACAGAGCAAGAGTGCTTGTATCGTGGGGAAGGCCGGCCGCCGACAGTGCCAACCGCTCTCCAGGTGCGTGTGCCAAGGTTAAACGCGTGCACATCGTTAAACGGCTTGGCTGGACCCGCACGGCCGCCAAACACAATCATTTCATTGTTCACAACCACAGCCGAGTGTTGCATTCGCGCAGATGGAGCTGCGTTTCCGTCCTCTTTGTAGATCACCTCGAGAGAATGATCCTTTGCTGTGCTTACAATCGTCAGTGCTGCCAGTCGAGAAGTCGTGCCCGAAGCCGTGATTCCCTGACCGCCAAAGACGACGATGCTAGTGCCGTGGGCCACACTCGAATGACCGACGCGTTTAACCTCATCGCACTGGAGCTCCTTGTAAAGATCGAACTCCACCGACGAGACTGTGGCCTCATTACTTGCAGCAGGCTTTTCACCATAAAATTTGGCCTTGAACGCTTCAAACAACTGATCGGTCTTCTTTTTGTTCGCAATAAACTTTTCGTTGGCGATATCCACAATCCATTTCAGATACTCGTCGCTCACGAGCAGTTCCTTGGCTGAGTGCGCAATCGGGATCTCGAGCCCATTCGCACTTGTTCGAATGGCGCACATGATCTTCTTGTTCCCAAGCACGACGCCCGACTCACGGAAGCCGCATGCGATTCCCCATTGCACAAGCTCCTTGGCAGCATCCAGGTCACGACACACAACGTGCATAATGAACGGCTCGTGCTTGAAAATTAACTGCAACAACCACATACACAAACGGGAGCAATCAGCATCCACGTATGTTTGTATAGGTCACTTACACTTGGCAGAAACGACAAGAAGCTACGTACCATGTTGCTGTTGGCAGAAATCGCATCTGGGGAACGCAAAGCTCGCGACAGCTGCTCCCACGTGATCGTCGCGTGCTCCGCCAGGAGCCATTTCCCGCCCTTCGTGATCAGATTCACCGACTCGTCACGCTCTCCTTCAGCACCGACTTCGCCAGCAGCAGCAGCATTGGCCGGTACGCCACAGAACACCGCAATGCGCCCCGAGCACGAGCTGCTAGTTACCTGCATCGCATCCATGCACACGTGTCAGTAATCAAGCGCTGTTGCCTTTTGCGCACTCCCTCAGCAGCAAACAAATGCTAGCGCAGAGCAGACACATCGAGCAACACGCACGTAGTTTGGGTGGTCGTTGATCAGACGGATCATGCCCACGATGGGCTCGTCGATGCTGCCCTTCGGGCTCTTGTCCTCCGCCATGCGGAGCTTCCGCAGGCTCTCGCGCTTGAGCTGCGCAAACATAGTGGCGCAATGTCGTCTCCCCCACCAAGCAAACCAAGTCGCAACTCAGGTCAAACAGCGGGATCAACACTCTGTCTGCCTCTCTGCGACGTGCTGCGCAATACTGCCCCAGAGTAACTAATTATGCCCTCAATGTACTGTAGAGAAGGGCCAGTAATAAAAGGGAAACACAATTCCGCCATAAAGATATTCACCCGCATTGCCAATATGGCGACGCGCCGCGACGCCGCGCCTCTGGGCATCGACACGAACGCGCATAGTGGCGGCCGTGCAGCTGAAACAGCGAGAGGACAAGAACAAGCAGGTGCAGTTGCGGATCTGCCGCGCGTGCGCGTGCGCTGGATTGGCGTGCGGCGAATGGAAGCGGGCGATCCGTTCGCGCAAAAGTTGGCGGCAACGACACTCGCGGGCCATGTCAACAGCGCCGTCCGAGGCGCGACTCCAGCGCACAACAGTAGAGGCAGTAGCAGCGCGAACACGGCATCTTCGCTGCCGTATGCGATGACGAACAAGCTGTTCTTCATGGAGAAAGAATATTGCGACACCCCGTACGTCGTGCGCGTGACCAACAATTGCGTCGTGTTTCTCCATCGAGGCACGCACCTTGTCGAGCGCAGTTTCGTGTTCCCAGACCGCGTGGTCGATGCGACGATGGCGTCTTTCGACCACATTGCTACGCAAACAGCAGCGTTGGGTTTTGGGAGTGGAGGAGCCACTACAGGTTCGACCGATACTGACTCAACGGCGTTCTCTTCGCGCAAGAAGTGTGGGCGCCGAAATGGTTTAGATATTCAGCCAGCACCGCACTTGTGCGTACTGGTGCGATCGGACTGCGTTAACATCTACACACCCAGTGGTGACGTGTTCGAGGCAGCGCTCCCATTCCAAGCGAATCGTCTCTTCGCGATGAACTCCGGGCTGCTCATGCAGAGAAGCCCCGCCACACAACCATCAGTCTACAACAAGAAGACCGATACGCCCAATTCGACTCTGTACGTGGACAAGGAGTTCTCGACACGTCCGCGGTTCTTCACGCTAGCGCATCCACTGGATGAGATCAAGCCTGTGGCGCTCGCTGCAGCTTTATCGGACGAACGTGCACGGAAGACGACTCGGCGCTTGCACAAGCCATCGCGAACGCTAGCTTTCCTATGTGATCCTGCGCTCGAGATCGTGACATTTAACGTGATGCACTCGCTGCTTGTGTGCTACCACCAACGAGATCGTCGCTTTCGTATCTACAGGCTCAAGCCATTCCCGTTGAGGCATTCCGAACGTGTTGTTCCCATCCAAGCCGTCGATTCGCTGACGTGGCAAAAGCACCGAGAGAAGGAGCTCGATAACCACGACGACCAAGTGACTATGGTAGATCCAGAGTGGGTGGCCGAGGCAGCATGGGTTGCACCTCCTAGTGAGCGTGCCTTAACGGTGAACTTGACGTCTTCAGCTGCATCATCGTCTTTGCGATCTGCTTTTCTCGCGTCCGACCTAGATCGTGCACCACTTTTGTGCTTAATGGACAAAGCGGCTGGCGTCCTCATGTTGAAGCGAATCGACGTTCTTACACAACACACCAAAGCAACAGAACTTGAAGACGTACAGCTACTCCGTTGTCGTGATGCTTTGCCAATTTCGGCAGACCCAGAGCAGCGTTCCAGTAGTTTTAGCTGCGTGTCCAAGCTGTCTGCAGAGAGTCTAATCGACATTGTGGTCATGACCAAAGAGGGAAAGATACAATTGCACAGAGGCATTCATCCCATCTGTGAGCTTGCACAGCCCAGCACCGGATCAGGCACAAGCACTCGAAGCTTCTGGCCGCTATCGACTCAAATCAGGATGAAGGACGACGCGTCGTGCTTCGAGATTTGCGGACACGATTTGATCAACTATCCTGAGATGCTGCATCGATCTGGTCATCCACTTCGTGTGCTGCATTCTCCGCTTTTGGAAAAAGTGTTTGCCGTGCTTGAGATGGTGCTTCCTCCTAGGATCGTGCTTACATTACGCACCGACGTGATTGCTTGTTTTCAACAGCAAGTGAATGTAGAAGGAAATCTTGCGCGACTCTCTGAAGCAGATCAGTCCAGTGAAGATGAATGGACAGCTTTTCAAGGTTGTATCCTTTCCATTCTTGATGACGAGATCACTTTTCCTCATCAGAGTGATTGCAGCAGTGAGGCCAATGACGGCGAGTTGCAAGCTCCTGCAGTGACCGCGTTTGACAAGCTTTGCCGATCAAGTTTCCACCAAATGTACCAACTTGAAAACCCAATGCTCTTCTTGCACGTAGACGCCCATTTGGGCCAGCAGGAGATGCCACCGACAAAGTCTACTACGCCATGCAAGCCGATTCTTCGGTCTTCGTCAAGCAAAGCGCTAATACAATCGCATGCGATGCAGATATTTGCTGGGTTACATCTGCTGTATGAAGATCTCAAGCTGTCGGTGGCATCGTCTCAAATGCGCCTTCAGCTATCAACATTGATGCTCGATATGTCGTCTGGACTTGACTTGCAGGCGTACAGCGTATACTATCAACAAGAAAGCTACATCTCCCTGTGCAACAGAACGCAGCAGCCGTCACAGCGTACCAAGAAGCGAGAAACGGAGTCAACCTTGTTTGCAGGGTGCGATAATAGTTATGTTCCAGAGATCATTCGATGGGTTCACGAGAAAGTTCAGGCATCCAACGGTCAGGCGGCATCCGAAGAAGATCCATTTCCGACATTTGCAAGCATAATGGTCCCCAACTGCCAAGAACAAGTACACCAACAACAGAAAGAGACACCTCTTTGGCGGACGGTAGCTATATGTCATATTTATGAGCTGCTGTTCCCAACGCATTCGCAGCTACCAGAGGCCGCACAAAATCGTGAGCATTACCAAGACGAAAATATTGCAAGTTTGATGGTGTACTTGACTCGAGAGACTTTTGGAATACGGTTAAACCTCCAAGATCTGCCGTTTGCCATTCAGTTTCCCATCGCTAAGACGATCAGCAAATTCAGACACGCGCCGCCACCATTTGTTACCAAAGAAGTTTGCGAGTTTATCGGTCGAGAGGATCTCGCAGGAGATGCTGCCAACCGGGTCAATCTGCACTCTTCTGATGCTGCCCATATTCACCATGACGGCCAACTTCCTAAAGAATCGGTGAGCGTGCAAAATCTGAGCGACGATACATCTCACGAAGTCAGTGATGGACTCGAAGAAGTTATGACGTCCAGTCAGCAATTGTTCCCGCTCGATCAAAGACTGAAAGAAGTTGCACGGTTGGTCCGCTCAAGTCGCCCTCTCTGTTTGAAACTCGAAAAAAGTGCGGATGTATCGGACCAAGACTACGTTCTGCAGCAGCAAGCACGGTTGCTATTGCTGTGCAAACGATCGATGTCGCTTCCGGTTGCTCGGGGCATGATCACGTTAGGCAGCTTTGACGTCAGCATGACTCACAACCATGCCTGGCAACTTCACATTCCTGATCTACCGCTTGCAGGGCGGACGCCGCCAACGAACGCAATCGTGTCGTTGGATATTACTGGATATTCGAAGGAATTGACATTTTGGCCACAGTTCCATAATGGATGTGCAGCTGGACTGAGGCTTCCAGCACGCGATTTGTCCAGCGTGGTCAATCGATATTGGATCAAGTATCATCGTCCGTCTGTTGCTGACCGCCAAGCGAGGAGTGCACAGCGAAGCCAAGCAACGCAGACCCCGGATGCCTTGAAACTGACTTTAGACGAAAGTTATGCTGCCCATGCTGGCTTATTGCTGGGTCTTGGATTGCGTGGCCATTTGAAATGCCTCTCAATGGCCGACGTCTACAATTATCTATCGCTTTCAAACGAGTTTGTCACTGTTGCGATCCTCTTGGGCATGGCTACGACCGCAGCGCACTGTAGGCAGCGTCGAAAACGTCTATCAGAAGCAACCAAAGTGCAAGGAAATCCAGGAAACGAGGGCACTGTTTTGGGGTCGTCGCCGTCAACTCCGTCCACAAGCGCTGGTGCAGATGCTGGACTAGTAGACGTTATGCTGGAGGCTGACACGTTCATGCCGGGATCTTCGAAAGCCGCGTCGAAAGCGCCCCTTGTCAGGTCAAGCCTTGAGCTCACACTAGAGCGCTCAGTCTCAAAAATGCTGTGTCTGCACATCCCTTCACTGCTGCCACCGCCATTTGCCGAGTTTTCAGTTCCCGCGTCTACACAGACTGCTGCGCTGCTTGGTCTCGGGGTGTTGTATCAAGCAACAGGACATCGCTTGATGACAGAGCTGCTTCTCACTGAAATTGCTCGCTCACCTTCATCTGCTCAGTTTGTAAGCAGCAATACCAACTCGGGATTGTCGACAGCTTCGTTTGACCAGCTGGAAGGGTACGCTCTCGCTGCCGGCTTGGCGCTTGGACTAGTCGTTCTCGGACGTGGGCAAACGAAGAGTGGGGATCCAGGTCTTGCAGATATGAAGCTGGAGGAAAAACTCTACAAGTACATTGTCGGCGGTGCTCAACAATTTGGTGATGCGAATGCACCTGGCGGATGCTTGTACCGTGGCCGCAAGTGGGATACCTTTGGACAAAGTGGTAATATGTTTGACTCAAGAAGCGGATCCACAGAACCCCCTTCAGTGGCAGGACGTGAACCAAAAATATTCCAAGATCACAGCCCGCGACGAGAGCATGTTAACGTTGGCGTGACAGCGTGTGGAAGTGCATTAGCGTTGGCCTTTATGTATATGCAAACAGAGAACAAATCCATTGCGGCGCAGCTGAGGGTCCCAGATACGTTGATCCTGTTGGATAATGTTCGCCCCGATATTCTGCTGGTTCGTACGCTAGCCAAGAATTTAGTCTTGTGGGACTCAGTGACACCAAGTGTCGAGTGGATTGAGGACGTCGAAGTGCCGATGCAGCTTAAGAACGCATACAACGCACTGCAAGCGGTTTCTGCAGTGGACGAAGACGCGGAAAGGACACCAGCCCATGCAAATGCACAATCAGTTTGCGAAGCGCACGCGAATATCGTTGCTGGTGCGTGCTTCAGCATTGGTCTTCGTTTCGCAGGCACCAGTGATACTCGAGCACGCAAGACGCTGCAGAAGTACATCTTGCACTTTCGGGACATGCGCTCAAAGGCTGCGCCAATGCGAGTGGGTAGTAGCAACACAATCACTGCTGCGACGGAACGCGTGACCATTGAGAGATGCCTTGCTGCGTGCGCGCAAGCGCTGGCTTTGGTTGATGCAGGATCTGGGAATGTGGAGACATTGACTCTTCTTCGATCGATCAATTTACGGCAGCGCGTCGATTCAGAGCTAACATACGGGAACCACATGGCATTGAGTATGGCGATCGGATTGCTTTTCATCGGCGGTGGTCGCGCAACGGTATCACGATCCAAAGAAGCGATCGCATCGTTGGTGATCTCCCTCTTCCCCATGTTTCCGGTGAACACAGCGGACAACAAATACCACCTCCAGGCATTTCGTCACCTCTATGTGCTCGCAGTGGACATGTCCAGATTACTCGAGACGATCGATGTGAATTCTGGATCCAGTTGTTCTGTGCAAGTGCGTGTGCAGCTTCGTGGACAGGTGAATCGCAGTCACTCTAAAACTGCAAAGTCGTGGCTGACTTTGCAGTCGCCGTGCTTGCTGCCTGATCTAAGCTCGATTAAGCGTATTATTGTGTCTGGAGAGAGATTCTACCCCGTGGAGATTGTGCTGTCTGCCAAGAACTCGAAGAGCTCTTCTTCTGGCAAGCAGATGTATCACGCTACGACAGCGAATGTGCTCCGACTAGAGCTTCTTCGGGAGAAGAACATGATCTTATTGAAACGAAGAAAACAGAATGGACCAAGCGGCGGTGGCCTCGCGGGTATCTCGAATACACTGCGCGATTTGCACTACGCTGGCACCAAACACGCTGCAAATGACAAAGACGACCACTTGATGCTTGCCTTCAGATCGTATTTCCTGTCCAAGACGGACCAATATCGCCTGAACGAAGATACGAGTTCTCTTGGAAACTGGTGGACTGCCCAAAGTCAACAGCTCGTCGCGCATCACGTGCATGAGGATGTGGCAAGTCTGCTGTCGTTGTATCTAAACACGTTGCACGCTCTCTTCCAATTGCAGCATGCGCCAGCCTTCCAGTCAAGCTCGGGACTTCGCAATTTGAAAGTGTACATCGACTATTGCGAGGGAGCACGACAACGACAACAGCTTGGCTGCAACGAGCAGGACGACGTGAAGCCATTCTCGTCACAAGACCAGGGTGAAGACTTTGTTGTCTGGCTCAAGAACCAAACAGAGGTCGCTCTTCGCGATTTGTGGCAGAATGCATCAACTGCAATCACGACTTCCGCGTCTGCGCAAGCGCGGGTTCTCGATACGGCAAGTGCGCCGAATAGCGTTGAAAACACATCTCTCCTGAACTCAATCGCAAGGTATTTCGCAGCTCCGTCAACGAGCGTCCTCAAGACTCCAAGCGAGTGGCAAACGAAGTTCCAGCGGCTCTTGACAGCAACTTTGTCGTCGCATGCTGATGCGCCGAACCAATTCCAATTGCGCGACTTCCTCGACAGTCAGCAAGACCACTTGACGGAGCAAGAGAAAACATTTTGGCTGCAATTGGTCTCATTCTTTTTATTTGCGAGCTGATTACGACTAGGTAAGATTTTTTTTCTTGTCGATTTGACGTATGAAACCCCAAGTTTGTCTGGAAACATGCAAGTATAAGGGATCATTGTCGATTTTTCTTGTTTGTGTCACCCAGCTCTAGTGCGATTTCGTCTTGGCTTTTGTTTTTCTGGTCCCGAATATGTTATGCTTTGATTTTTTTTCTCTCTCATGAAGCTGCTTAATGGACGCATTGTCATTGCTCCAATTCTCTTTTGCTAAATATTTTTGTTTGTTTGCTTTTCGTTCTCTGAGCTCCTCCTCGTGTTGTTGTATCTCTTTTTCATCTTTTTTTTGCTTTGCATGCTTTTCCACTTGTTCACGCATTCTCTTTTTTTTTTCATGGGCTCATTTTTTTTGCTTTGGAAAAGCTATGTCAGAGGAGCAACTCAATTCAGTTTTGAAAACGTAATTTTCATTTTACGTCTCTTTCGAGGAGAAGAGATGGGCGCCGGCGGTGCGAGCACCTTCTGGGTCGGCGGCGCTGGTGGCAACGGAGGATGGATCTTCGCGGTCTGCATCGAAGATGGAGTTCCAGGGCCGACGCCATTCGTCGACACTTTCCCCGTTGGAGTCCCCGTCACCGACGACATGCCATTGCGATCACGCTTACCTTGAAGCTGCGGTGACGTGCCAACCACCACTTCTTTCTTCGCCTTGACAGGAGTCGACAGTTCTGCTGGTTCAGCTGGACCTGATGATGACTCGGTACTGTCGACAGCCGGATTGGGGCTTGCTGGCTTCGAGTCTGGGTTTTCGGTGCTGGATTCATCGACTGAGGCCAAATCTTCGGTCGCAGACGCATCACCATCCTCCACAGTACCATCGGTGTCTTGAGACTGCGTGTCTTTGATCGCATCATCTCCAGATGATGTGCCATTCGCGGAAGCAGTACCGGCGGTTTCTGCTTCCTTTGCTTCCTCTTTCTTCTTCTTCATAAACTCACGACGAATGTTGCGAGCAACCTGGCGGTCACCCATGTCTTCAAACACACACTCGGGAAGGTTCTTCCACACGACAGGAGTAATCTTCACATCCATCGTCGGCGTTCGCTTGTTCCAGCGATAGAGATCATTGTGCTTGAAGTAATCCACGGAGCTATCGATGGTGACTTCACGCCCGCGCAATTGACGGCGATCGATATCGAAACCAACAAAGAAGCAGACACCGAACTTGGTTGGCTTCGCCGAAACAGCGCTTGGATCCTGTCCTTCTCTGATCGCGTTTGACGATTGCGTTTCCACGAAGCTCAGCGGATATTTCTTCGTGAACGTGCGAATCCGGCACAGTTGCGGAATGTACGCGAGGCTCTCCACCAGCTTTCGAATACGCGACTCGCAAAAGCCGCACCACGCTTGCTCTTCGTCCTCGACTTCCGTGTACACATCCACTGCCAGGTAGTGTTGATGCACGGCAAAAAAATCCGAGGGTTCAAAAAGCGGAGCCCAATCCACGCCTCCTTTATTTAAAATATCTTGCACTAGGTCAAGCGCGCGTTTAAACTCCTCCTTCATCACCGCCAGCGTGTGCGTGGACACGTTGAAGGAAGAGTTCATTGACGGATACGCTGGAGTCAAGATCGGCATCATCTGGTATCTGCACGCATAGAAATCAAAAATTCAGCTCGCGAAGGCACATTTCCCACTGTAAAACAGGCGAGAAAACACCGAACCTGTTGTTTCCAGAGTTCGCATTCCAGACTTCCAGGCCGAGTTTCGCGTCGTGCGTCTTGCAAAGCTACATCATTCAAATATACAAGGCCAACAAGTTAGTAACCAATGACTCACACATAACAAAATTTAATGCAGTGTACCTGGATAGCAAGCGGCCATTTCCAGTTCGCCAGCACCATGAAGAAGCGCAACAGCAGTGTCGATGGCGCCGCCGTGGGGTACAGCTGATTGATGAAGCAAACCAAGATACACCAGTTGACGCCGCCCAAGTACCCCATCTTGTTCGAGTATAGCCCGCGGCGCTTCGCCCAACGACGGACAATTCGAAGCACGCTGATAAAACTGTCACGATTCGGCGTCAACTAAGATGCGAGGATAAAGCAAATCATACCGTAGTGTGTCAGCCTAAATTCAGATCCAAACACACAAAAATCGCGTACGCACCTTGATCATGAGCTCGGTCACGCGCGGTCCATTGAGAGACTTTTCCGTCGCGGTATCCACACCAACGAGGACGCTGTCATCCAAGATGTTGAGGTTGTCCGGAATTGTGTTGCGCGGGAGGGTCGCGATCTGCAGATCGATGTTGATCTCTTCGTAATCGAACGTGATGATCGGCACAATCGCTCCTTCAATCGACACGAGATTCGACACCTTTGGGTGCTTCAAAAAGATCTCCTTCAGCGACGTGAAAAAGTCTTCGCGCGTGATGTGGCGCGGCGCGACACAAATCGTATCGATATCGGCGCCAGGTTCATTCACACCAAGACGATACGATCCGGACACCAATATCTGGCCACCAGCATCCGCAGCGATCTCTTCCGGGACGCCCTTCTGCAGGCACACCTGCTTGACCCAATCGCGGAAAATCGAGCGCAGCTCGGCCAGGATCATCGAGCGGCGCGTGATGTTCTCGTCGCTCTCTGTGGGGAAGAACTCGTCCATGTACTTTTGGAGCTTGACCGACTGCTCGAGGTCCTTCGGCTCGGGCGGCGTCGTGCGGATCGCCTTGTACGCCTGCTCCAGCACGTGCGGCGCGACCGTGAACGTCGCGCTCTGCATCGTCGCTTGTGCTTTGTGCAGCGGACGACTCACTTCCTCACGGCAACTCTCCCTGCGCGCGCTTCTTCCGATATGAACGCGGTCCCTCGCTCTTCTGGCACGAAGGAGGCGGGCGTGCGCTTCGTCTGGTACTAAAGAGGCGCCGGAATAATGGCACTGTGCGCTATATTAAATTCCGATACAAACGCGCCGCAAGACAGCAGGAAAGCGAGCGGGTCGTCTCTTCTTTTCTTTTGTGTTTATTTTGCACGACTGGTGCAGTGTGTTTTTTGTTTCTTTCCATGAAACGGGTAATTTACGAAGGGGTACACAAGGCGTGATTGGTAGTAATTATAGATCGTGCAGTTTTGTTGGCGGGAAATAGAGAGAAACGACAGAACAAAAATAAACGTTCCATCGTTAAGGATACACATTCGAGCCCATCTCTTGGCCAAGAGGAAACGACGACGTCCAGGCTTCGCTTTTATATGGTACTCATCGAGTCTTGCATATGATACTATCGAATCTTGCCACACGATGTTGTCGTCGCAGATTAGCTGGCGTGCGTGCTGCCGCATGGAGGAAGAAATTCAACGGTGACTGAATAGTTTTTTGTTTGTTGCTGTTTATAATGCGCTGGAACAAGCGAACGATGGCGTCTGTCTGTGTGGACACAGATCCACACGAACTGCGCCTTCACGTTTGGCTCCGTGCGCGCCGCTCTCTGGGTCTTCTCAAAGGCCTTTGCTTGGCCGTCGAACGCCCCGACAGAGAAACAATTTGGTGCCGATATCGCTTAAAAGATGCTCAACTTGACTTCCATGGCTTCGTGGACTCGGAACGTGTGCTCGGGGTGCTGGTTTGGGTCTGGTCATACACGCAGCACAAGAAAAGCGCATCACAGTGAGGACAATCGGTAAAACGAAAAAGAATGACAAACAAAATGGAGAGTATGTACCATTGAGGATGTCTGCGAATTCGATGTCTTGGTCTGCGCCAGTGATCGTGTCTAAGCCGGCGTGCGAGCTTGGTAGACCAGGAAGACGCTGTACGTATTCAAATCAACGATACGAGAGTTAGATCCAACAAGCCTTCCTTGGTGCGCTCTCCTATTCGCAAGCGGTCGCACAAAAAAACAAAAAAAAAAAAGAAGAGAAACAACGTACGCCAAACTGCTCCATGACGACTTTTTCCGTGCGAAGACGCATCGCAGCAGCCTTTCCGTACACTTGCTCGACCGTCGCCATCTTCAGCTCCCAGTTCGTGGTGCGGTGCTATTGGAATAGGGGGGACACGAGCAGCCACAACAGAAAGATCCATTCGCTTTCAGTATACAGCCCTTGATCGTATACGCGCACACCACACATGCACGCATACGCAACGAGCGCCACACTCCATTTCTGCATCACAACATAGAGCGATCGCTGGTCTTGTACGTACAACAGTCTGGAGGCGCTGCACTTCGTGCACTGGTCGCGCATCTTCGCTCGCGCTGAAGAAACCGTGTCGGAGCGCGTCTGGCGGCGCGCGTACGAGTGGGAGGCTGGTGAGATCCTGTGCATTTACCACAGTCACACATGCACGCGCGCATTTCTTGTTAGATAAAGCGATCGACGGCGCATAGAGAAGGGGGGGAGGACACACGCAAATGCGCGCGATCTTTACCATTTTTGCTGCTGCTTCTTCCTTTTTGCTTTCTGTTCTGGTTGAGTTCCCCCTCGTCGTTTGTTACAAACCGATTCATTGGCAGAAAGATACTGTTTGGATAGATCAAGTAACGGATACGCCTAGTTCGTATCGGTTATGTGTTCGTCTATTGGGCGCCAACAGCACCGTAATTGGCGATGTCGCGCAAGGCGCGCAGCAAGGGCGAGGACTTTGGGCTCCGGAAGTCCTCGGGCGTGGACTACAGCCAGGTGCTCGACCGCCACGTCGACGATGACCGCTTCGAGCGCCAGCGGAACGCGCGCGTCGGCGCCGCGCCGGTACGTACCGCAGTTGAACTAGAGAAAGCAAACGCGAATGCTTTTTTGTTTTGTGCCAACATGTCGGATGTGGTCGTTAGGCGCCTGTAGCTCCCCCAGCGTCGAGCGCGAGCTCCGCGAAGAAGCCCGTAGCGCAGTCGGCGACCATGGACGCGCTCATGCGCATGGTGATGGGCAAAGAAGAGCGTACGATTGCGGACCGCATCAGCGATCCGAACCGTCCGACGTGGGAGCAGTACAAGAAGGAGAACGCCGACAAGCTGGATCTGTTCGCCAACGACGATAAAGAGATGGCTGCGTACCGGAAGAAGCTCGACGCTGCGCGTGAAAAGGTGCGTTTACTGCTGCAGACCATACCACAATGAGCCCGTACGTTTGGTCGGTGTAGTAACCTTGGTGCTTGCGGAATGCTGCTCGTGGTGCAGGCATTAGCGAAGCGCAGCCACGCGAAGAAGAAGAAGAAAAAACGCTCGTCGTCTTCATCGGACGACGACAGCGACAGCGACAAGCGCTCCAAGAAGAGAAGCAGCCGCAAGAAAAAGTGCGTTGCATGCGTTTGCTTTGGTCAGTCGTCTCGAAGCTCACCGTGGCTGACAGTGTTGCGTGTGTGTATGCTGCTATTTGCGCTATTTGAACTATTAAACCATTGCAGGAAGAGCCGAAAGCGTCAACGAAGTGTGTCGTCGGACTCCGAGTCGGATGCGTCGTCCGATGACTCTGACAGAGAGGAGCGCGCTCGAAAACGACACAAGCACAAGTCCAAGAAGAAGAAGAGCAAGAAGGCGAGTCACGACCACTCGCCGTCGCCCATGCGGCTCTCGGCGTTTCTGAACGGCGAAGCGTCCTCCGATGAAAGCAGTTGATACGCGCGTAGGAGGCGCAGAGTATCCATCCACACAGACAAGACGCGCAGCACTGGGAATAGAAAACGCATGGAACAAATGCTCTCCTTTTTTTTGCTCTCCACAGTTGCCGTTTACCTGATATAAACAGGTATTATGCAAAGTGGTTTTTTTTCCCTCAAATACGCTGCAGACATGCTCGCAAAGTCGCGCGATTACCAGCTATAAACGGGTTTTCCTCCCCTGCACTGTAAACTGAACACCGTCGGCTCTATCCTCGGTGATATGTTGAACCGTCGAAATAACGCGGCCGGAAGGATCCGTCGTCAGATCAGCAGCAACGCATTGACGACGGCACCGCCTTCTCCCCCTTTCCTTCCTTCCTTCTCGTGCCAGGGGCGCGGCCACTAGTGCATTTGACACATGCAGACGCAGCCCCTTCCGCATGCGCAGCACGGCGGCGTGGACGCCACGGTGAGCCGCAGCGAGCGGCTTTCGTTCATGAAGCTGCTGCGCGACGGCGTGCAGCTCCGCATGCGCTGCCAGTCGGGCTCCAACCTCTCGGACACCAGCACGGTCTCGTCGAGCGCCGAAGACGAAGACGCGTCGGCAGCAGTAGAGACGACTGCTGCGGCGGCACCGAGCAAGCGCGGGACGAAGACGAGCCTCCGCGCGTGGCAGACGCTCGCGTGGCGCGACGTGTACTCGACAGAGCCATTCTTTGAGGAAACGATCAATGGGAAGCCGCTGCGCGTCAAGCAATTGCTGCAAGGCGAGCTCAATGGCCTTGGTACGGGGCTCACGGTGAGTGGCCTGCGCTTACGTTCTTCCTTCGCGAATGCGCGCTAACCTCCGCGCGCTTGTGGCTTCAAACAGGTGTGGCCCGCTGCATGCGTGCTGCTGAAGCACTTGGACCACCGCTTTGGCGCCACCAAGCAGCTGCAGAACCAGTTCGTGCTGGAGCTTGGGAGCGGCACGGGCGCCGTGGGCATCGCTGCAGCCATGCTGCACGCGCGCCGCGTGGTCGTCACGGATGTAGACAACGTGCTGTTTCTCATGCAAGAGAACGCGGATCTCGCGTCCCGCGAGTCGCAAGCGCGAGGCGAGGACCCCGCCACGACCATTGTGGAAGTGGCGAGTTACATGTGGGGAGTGCCGCCCAGTGAAGCCATCCTGCCGCTCCATGCCGAGCCCCAGCAGTACCCCGACTTGATCCTGGTCTCGGACTGCATCCTGCCGCGCTTGTACCCGATCGAGCCCCTCGTCGCTGCGCTCGCGCTGCTCTGCAAGCCGCACGCCAAAATCCTCATCTCGTACGAGCACCGACACTACGAGGCGTTCCACCCAAAGCAGCGCTTCTGGGACCTCATGGCGGCCCAGGGCTTTGCTCTTCGCGTGCTCGAGGACGACGAGTATCACCCTCATTACCAGGCGGACGATATCGAGATCTGGGAGATCGCACGAAAGGTTTAGACACGACACCACTGGAGTCTCAAGAGCTCCATACACGCACACACCTGCATCACCATAGGAAGATCGATGTACATGTACCAGTAGCTTTTGACAAAATAGTTCACCCATACAATACAAAAGAAACAGAACGATCAGCCTTACAGCGTTGACGATGTTCTCGACGGCGCTGTGGACGTCGCTTGCAACGCCAGACAGTGCAGATCTTCGTGGCGAGTCGAGTCTGCAGTTGGCTCAATGTGGTGCGCCTGCAGGAAATCGCGCAGCCCCTGGGTCGACATGAGCGAGCACAGCACGTCCATCTCCTCTTCCTCTTTCGACACACGAGGCTCGACAGCGGGCGGCGACGTCGACGCCTTCTTGGTCTCCTTCTTCTCCTTGGACGTGTCCTTTTGCTGTGCTTCATGTCTCGGTCGAGCGACCAATTGATCGCTTGCACTGGACGACGCGCTTGAATCGACTGCACTCGTTCCGAAAAATCCTTCGCTGATCACACCATCGACCTCACCGCTGTCTGCCTGACCATTCTGCAACGCGGCGATGGTCTTCCGTGCGGATTCACGCTCCACAGCATCTTCCGAATCGAGGGAATCCTTTAAATGGAACGCGTCGCCTACCGTCAGATCGCCCAAATTCACGAGTGCTTCCAATTGCGCATACAATACCAACAGGTTGGCACGGTCCTCATCGTCTTCGTCTTCATCGTCGTCATTAGCCGTAGTGAGCAAATTCACTTCTTGCTTCTTCGCTTCGTCCTGTGGGACGTCCTTGTATCGCAAAACGGTCTTCACTGACGGATACATGCAACTCTGTGGTGCCGCGAGCTCGGGCGGCGACGTGACCGCGGAATTGAGACTGCCATACGAGAAGTAACTCATGTAGCTCGACCACCAGCTTTCGCCTTGCACGGGCACACTGAGCGGCTTGGCTTCCTCGTGCTCCAGAACGCGGAGCGACTTGGCGGCCTCGGTGCTCACCCATTCCCAAAACATGCTCCAGGTCACTGGTCCCTGGAAGTTCTCGTCTTGCAGCACACCGACTGTTTGCTGGTAGCCGTCTTCCGAGACGGCGCTCGACGCCTCGTACAACTTTGTCATGATCTTGATGCAGTCGTCCTTCGCGATCTCGCCGTTGCCCTCAGGATCGTACTCGTTGAACAAGATGCGTGCCCCCAACTCCAGACGATCAATGTGCTCCTTCGCGTGCTTGTGGCTGTGGAAATACGTCGACGTGTAGTCGTTGTAGGCCTTCGAGCCCGCGAAGAAACCGAGCATCCCGCCCACGACCGCAGCACTCGTGGCAGCGATCACTCCAACAGGACCAGTGATGCCCACGCCCGTCCAGAAACCCACAGCAGACGCCACACTGTACGCACCAACACTCGCACCAGCGGCAGCCGCAGTTCCACTCGCGATATGTTGACCGGCCTTCAAGCGGAAATCCCTCATCAACAGCCGCTCACTCGTCTCGGATAGTACACCTTGCGACTTCCGCTCCGTGTGCTTTGTGCGATAATCGTAGTATTCTTTGCCGATGTCCACAAGAATGGACGCAATCGTCAGCGGCGCCGCGACAGCGCCACCGAGCGACTTGGACGTTCTCGCAATCCCTTTCGCTAGCGCGACCCCGCCAGCGGCGCGTATGCCACTATCGAGAGCGCCATCTTTGCTCGCATGCACGATCGCTCGGAAGTTGCTTGCAGTGGTGTCGTCTTCCAAATGGTAATCAGCAATCACGCGCTCGGCCAACGCCACACGCTTGCTTTCCAGGGCTTTGCTCGTCTCGGCGAGCGCGATGGAGGCGCCTCTGCTCAAGTCGCTCTTCTGAATGTACCCCACGCAAAGCGAATTGGCAAACTGGATCACGGCAGACGACGAGCGGTCTCGCCACGATTCCACCACACCAATGCCAAATGGCGTGTTCACTGTCGACCCGTCGGGGAACACGGTCTCCGTCTCGGGCTCAGAATGCTTTTCCTCACCCTCGTCGTCGTGAAAATGCTCTTTGATCGCCTCCGCGAGATCTACGCAATCAAAGAACTCGTCTTCTGCAAATGCCTCGAGCGCTGCTGCATCGTGCTCAGTCACGCACTCGTAGAACTCGTCAATCAGTTCCATGTCACTTTCTTCCTCTTGCTGTACGGCGCGTTCAATGTCGGTACTCGCAGAGTCACGAGCCACCAGCACTGTGGTGCTTTCTTCTGGAATCGTGGCGGACACCGACGATGCGCTCTCTTTGGTTGCTGCTAGTTGCAGAATCTTGGATTTCGTCGCGCGTCGAGTGTTGATATGGTCCTCCATCAGCAGCATCAAGTGGTCGCCCGACATGTTGCGCACCGTCTCTGCTTGGCGTCTCCGCTTCGAGCTTTCAGAGAATTGCGACCACGCGCTCACGATCAGCGCCACACTCGCGCCGACTGCAACAGCACCACCGACGACTGAGATGGTCTTGAGCCCAGATCGAGGCGCCTTGATGCTTCGCGACGGCGCTGGCATGTCCCCAGGGATCAACTCGTCCGGCTGGAGGTACATGATCTTGTCCTGTTGATCGGCGCCGATGCCGATTTTGCGCGCCACGCGGATCCGGTCGGGGGCAAACAAGTTATCGTGGTTGTTTGCAATGAGTCCGCCAGCGCCATCGGAAGACTGGGAGCTCGCAGCACGGATGTTCTGCTGCCCGACAACACTCGAACTCGACGAGCTGAAACGCGATGTCGCACGGGAGATCATGCCCGAGTGGCGGTCAAACATGTCGCGGAACGTCGCGATGGCTTCGTCCAACGTCATGCCGCCCACGGTTCCACTGCGCACAAACTCTTCTGCGAGACTCGGCGCCTTCGCCAGGTGGGCATCGTACTCTTTCCGCGCGACCGGATCCGATAGCACTTCATAGGATTCCGCGAGCAGCTTGAAAATCTGCTCGGCCATCTCTTTTTCCTGAATACTCGACGTTGCATGCGCCCATCGGTCCGGGTGCCACTTGAGCGCGAGCGTGCGGTATGCACTTCGAATCTCGCGCTGCGTCGCGTTCCGAGGAAGACTCAGCCGCTCGTAATAGTTCATGGCCGCATTGATCTGGATCGATGTCGACCGCTTCGCAATCGCGTCAACGTACGCGCTCATCAAGTGCTGCAAGATCGAGTTGCCAGTCAACGCCGTCGTGGCGTCGCTACCAGCATGCAGCGCATCCATGATCTGCTGCGGATCCGCGTACTTTTGGTAGTCGGATCCGTTCTTCTTGAGGAACACGTACATGCCGCACGGTGCGTACTGGAACGTCATGTCCTTCACGACATTGTAGTCGCGCAATTTCTGGAACGAATTCTGTAAAATGTTGAGACTCATCGTAATGTACGCTGATGTCGCACTCGGCACTGCTCCCGTGCCGTTCGTGGACGCCAATCCCGCGAGCACGTGCTGCATCCTTGCAGGCAGCAGGTTTAGCAGCGTCTTGGTCGCTTTCGTGATCGCCATGAGCCGCTCCGCAGTCTTTGTGAGCATCACAGCCGATTGCGCGATGTTCAAGATCCCAGGGATGCAGTCAAACTCGTTCACAAACGTGACCATGCGTTTTGACATGCCAAACGGCTCGAGAAACGCTGACAGCGACTGCGAGCTGCTGTAGGGTGCACCAAAGCCAACAGCGAGCACATTCGGCAGCGCCTGCAATAGTGCATCTTGGTCCGGATACGCTTCCAACAGCCTCAACATCGCGTCTCGCTTGGCCACTGCTGGCATTGCTGCATTATTCGCAGGTGTCGGAGAAGCTCCATTCTCGCCGTCCGAGACAGCTTTGTCCTGCTTTTTTTGCTCAAAGTCCATTTTCTCCAACTGCAGCCGCAACTTGAGCGGTAAATGCTGGTACACAAGTTCACAAAACCCAAGCTGCGCGATGCTTCCGCCGATGGAGTGGCCGCACAGGAACAGCATCTTCTTGGCGCGCTTCGCACGGCGATAGATGGCTTGCAGATCCAAACGCTGCGCGCGTTTCCAGAACGGCACGTGGATATGAGCGCCGCCAAATCGATACTCGTACGGATCTGAGAGCGGCATCGTCGAGCCGAGCACTGTTTCGAGGATATCGCGATGCGTCGTCGCGCGCACGGCACACACGATCGACCGCGTCGTCTCCATGAACACGTAGTCTCGCTGGAACTCGAGCACGGGGAACTGCAGATCGTGCGGCAACGGCGAGTTGCGGATGTGCGTCTCGATTACGCGTCGTTCGTGGATCAGACTTGATGCCGTGCAGTCATCTTCGTCACTGCGTTGATCATCGTTCTTGCTCGTCTTGCCTGCGGATGCGATGGCGGCGCAGAGCACGGCGGCGCTGAGCAGATCGCTCTCCGTGGACACCGCGCCGCACCACCACGAGTCTGCGGCCGTCTGCGCGTTGCCGCTGCTCTCGTGGTGGCCGTCGGCTGCGGCGGCGCTACTGCTGGGGAGCGCGTTCGACGGCGGCATCTCGCTCGTTTGCTTCTGCCCGTTGCTGGGAACACCCGCATTTGTTCTCTTTCTCGATACCGTTCAGTGTTGGGTTCCAAGGAGTGATACCTGCGACGTGGTTTACCGGCTGGTTCCAGATACCGGTAGTCTACCGGTAGTTTGAAGCAGCTTTTCAGCTGATTCGAGCAGGTAGGGATGAGTTGGTTGCATTTGATTGGATGAAAATATGTTTATTTTATTAGAGAAGTCGTACGGTAGTCTATTGCGGGTTTTTAACTGCTGTAGTTCAAGACACGATGTTTCTGCTATGCACTAGCACGCATACCTCTTGCCTTGAGTGGAGAAGAGTCAATACTTGAAAGTAGAAACGACTGCAACACACACACACAGTAGTAGAATAGAAGTAAGTCCTTATGCTGCTCGATAGGTTGCAGAGGTTTCACGCTTTTGCCGTACTCATTCACTCTCACAAAGCCGCAAAAAGCTCGAGACGAGGATGCTGGGGGGATCTCGCGCGACGCTGCTGCTCGTCGCGGCGGGCGCTGCGCTCCTGAGCGGCAACGCGTCCCACGCCGCCACAACTGAGTACAAGGCACGCGACGAGGTGCTCGTCGTCGCTAACACGGTGCGTAACTGAATGGATGCGAACCGCCGATTTTCCACAAGCAGATCGGTTTTTACGTATGGCAAAGCCGCGCATGGGAGCCTGATCTTTCGCTCTTCTCTCTCTATCTATTTCTGCTTCCATATGCGCTCCGCGCTGTTTAGATCCGACCGTACGCGAACCCGACCGAGACGTATCAGTACTACAAGCTGCCGTACTGCAAGCCGAAAGAGCGCAATTGGGACGACCACGACCTCGGCGAGCTGCTCACGGGCAGCCGCAAGGTGATCACGGACTACCATCTCTACTTTGGCGTCGACCAGACGTACGCGCAGCTGTGCAAGCTGCCGATGACGAAAGGGAGCGTCAAGGCGTTCAAGGACGCTGTCGACGAAGATTACGAAATATCCTTTCCACGTGCTGGTGTTGCGTCTCCATTTTGCGTATTGCATTGATTGCGACCACTGTTCTGGCTGCCTTGACTGCGTGCTGCTGCTTTGTGTTTGCGGTGCGGATTGCACTTTGAGATGTATGTCGACGACATTCAGCTGCAGGGCCAAGTCGGGTATCTGATCCAGCAGGGCATGACGCAAGTCAACTACTACCTCAACACGCACCTGCACTTTGATATCGCGTACAATAACGAAGGGCTCTTTGAAAAGGGCGTCAACCGAGTACGTTGTCACTCTGCGCTTGAGTGACTTCATCTGATTTTTACCAGCGGCTGCTAGGAATGCTCAGCTGATTTGCGTCCGTTTTCCCATTTTTTTGTCAGATTGTGGCCGCGAACATCTCCATGTCGTCATCGGATCCGAGCCTCGAGTATCGCTACGCGCTTTCGGATGAAAACGTCGCAAAGAATCCCGACGCCGTGTTCACGTACTCGGTGACGTGGCACTACCGCCCGGACCTGGACTATGAAGAGCGCAATGTGCACGAAGGCGAGTTCAATGACGACCTGGAGCTCCACTGGATCTCGGTCATCAACTCGTTCATCCTCGTGATGATGCTCACGGCCTTCCTCTCGATTGTGATGATCCGCATCCTCAAGCGCGATTTCTCTCGGTACATGGACCTGGAAGCTGGCGATGATAGTGGCGGCGGTCTGGAAGACGACTCGGGCTGGAAGCTCGTGCATGCCGATGTATTCCGCATGCCCACGAACCTGAATCTGTTTTGCGCGTTCAACGGCGCCGGTGCGCAGCTATTCACGATGCTCATGATCGTGCTCGTGTCGTCGCTCGTCGGTATTGTGAAGCCCAACAAGCGCGGCGGTATGATGACAGCGTTTATCGTGCTCTACGCGCTCACGGCGAGTGTCGGCGGCTACCACTCGGCCAGTCTGTACCGACAGCTTGGCGGGTACATTTTTGGAATTGTGCCACCCTATGTTCCTCTTGCTCCTTCTACTTCTGCTAACGACAGTGTGTCTTGTATGCCCGGATAGCCAACGCTGGGTGTGGAACATCCTCTTGTCGGTGTTCATCATCCCTGGTCCGTTGCTCGTGATCTTCTCGTTTTTGAACTCGGTCGCGATCTGGAACGATTCGTCGGCGGCGCTGCCCTTTGGCACGATCATGATCGTGCTCGCAATCTTCATACTCGTCGCACTGCCGCTCACCGTGATCGGTGGCATCACGGGCCGCAACACAGCGGGCGACTTCAATGCACCGTGCCGAACCAACAAGATCCCGCGCGAGATCCCCGATGTGCCGTGGTACCGTAGCCCGCTTATCCTCATGCTCGCGGCCGGGTGCCTGCCGTTCAGCGCCGTGTACATCGAGCTGCACCACATCTTCGCAGCGATCTGGGGCCACTCGATCTACAAGCTGTTCGGGATCCTCTTCCTCTCGTTCGTCATGCTCGTGTTCGTGACGTCGTTCACGACGATCTCGCTCACGTACATCCAGCTGTCGTCGGAAGACCATCTCTGGTGGTGGCGCTCGTACGTCTCGGGCGGTGTCGCGGGTTTCTTCGTGCTGCTCTACAGCATCTGGTACTACAAGAACGCGACGGCCATGACGGGGTTCTTTCAGGCCGCGTTCTACTTTGGGTACACGGGCATGATGGCGTACTGCTTCTTCGTCATGCTCGGCTTCATCGGCTTCCGCAGCTCGCTCATCTTCGTGCGCAAGATCTACCGCACCATCAAGGTCGAGTAGTTGATGGCGTCGACGGGATGACGCGTCCAGACATGGCGCAACAGGAACACTATCGAGACGAGGCAAGCGATAGCCGCTGCTGCCTGCTGTCTAAATATACACTTTCGCTTCCATCCTGTCCATTCGTGCACTAACTTCAACATGGAGCTGCTGGTGACGCCCGCCGCGTCGAAATCGCGGTTCGCGCAGCCGCACAGAAAGGAGTAGCAGATCTTTGAGAGCCGCCGTCACCAGTTGGAAAATGGCTGATCCAAGAGAGCCCTTCGAAAAAAAAAGCAAAAACCAATAGATTCAATTTATTTGCAGTTCGATTGGCTAAAATGATGCGCTGAACGACAAACACAGCATTCTGATTCGCCATAAAACATAGATTACCACGAATCTGGACCTGTTTGCTTATCAACAGCTGCTTGAAGAACCAGCATTTCTCCAGACGACTCGGGACGCGCAGAAGGACGTTATCAGAGCCCATGAAGATCGTCGCGACGCACGAGAGCGTCATACGGTGGGGGTACCTGGCGTTCGCGCTGGCGATGCTGCGGCTCGTGCAGCGCGCGCGCGACAAAGACGTCGCGAAGGAGGTCAGGATCCGGCCGTAGTCTCAGCGAACGAACGCCCATGCTGCTTGTTGGCTGATGCGTCGACGATGCGCTATTGTTTGTATTTGTATATCCTGACAGAACATGCTGAGCTTCGCGGCGGCGCTGCTGCCGACCGAGCTCTCGCACAAGTTTTTGGCGCTGAATGCCGGCGTCGCGTACTGGCTCAAAAGATCCAACACGCCGATCCTCTCCGGCTGGGTCGGCTCCATCGCCGGCTTCGTGCAGTGCATCGTCATGTTCCGCTTCCTCAGTATCTACCAGAGCAACATCAACGCGAAGCACAGCATCCGGAGCGCGATGGAGGAGCAGTCAGACATCCCGCCGGACGTGCTGCAGCACATTGGCGAGCTCAACGTCCGCAATTGGCTCACGGTTATGCTCCCTCTGCCTCAGACAATGGCGCTGTCCTTGAGCTACCCTGGCGTGGCTGTCACTGAAGGCATTGTGTTCGCGCATGTGGGCAAGAACAGCACGACGAAGCTGCGCATGGATGTGTACAAGCACAAGGACGCGCAGCTGAATGCGCCGATCTTGCTGTACATTCACGGCGGCGGGTGGATCATGGGGGACCGCAAGAACCCGCCGCGGCCGCTAGTGTACCAGGTCGCGAGCCTTGGCTGGGTCGTGTGCGTCATTGACTACCGATTGTCGCCCAAGATCGCGTTCCCAGAGCACCTGATCGACTCGAAGCGCGCGATCGTGTACTTACGAGACCACGCGCGCACAGAGTTCGACGCGGATCCCGAGTACATTGTGGTCGGTGGCGAGTCTGCTGGCGGTCACTTGGCGAGCCTCGTTGCGCTCACTGCGGGCGACAAATCGCTGCAGCCGGGATTCGAAGACGTCGACACGAGCGTCCGTGGATGCGTCGACACGTATGGCGTCCACGATTTCAAAGATCGCCACGGTATCTATTTCACCCGAGACAGAGGATACTCGTTCGTTCGCTACATTGAGCTGCTCGTGATGCAGAAGAAGCTCAAGGAGGCCGGCGACGACTACGACCAAGCGTCTCCGATCAGCTGGGTCGAGGAGCTCAAGACGTCCGAGCGCGACGACATCATCCCACCGTTCCTGGTTAGCCACGGAACCCACGATACGCTGGTCCCGTTCAAGGACTCGCTGCTGTTTTTCGAGAGCTTGCAGAAATACCGGCAGCGAGCGAGCAACCAGAGCGACCGGCCCGCCTCCATCGCTGGCGTAGAGGACGTGTTTCTCGAGATCCCCGATGCCCACCATGCGTTCAACTACTTGGCGTCGCCGCGAGCGCTTGCCTACGGAGATGCAGTGTGCGTGTTCCTGGAGAACCTCTATGCGAGAACCAAGCACATCCCGCTGCGACTCGCAGCGCACGCGACAGCTGGCCAAGTGGCAACGGAGTCGTCTCAGGACCCTATTGAGACGTTCAGTCTGGCTGCAGAGCTGCCAGCGACGGCAACGACGCCTCTGACGGCTATAGCTACAGCTGCAACAACGATGTCGCGCCTGTAATGCGGATGAACCCATGTGAATACTCAAGATGCAATGGCGCAGTCAAGCGGACTTCTATTTCTTGTGTTAGCGCTTCGCGTAGCACGCGTTTTAAAGAGGTAAATGACGTCACTCTACCTGCGCGTAATAAATCGACTATTAGTTGAAGGCAAATTCGAAGACAAATCTGATTGGCAAGAAATCTCAGCAAAATAAACCTCTTTACGTCGGGTACAACACTCTTCAT
>JAADVP010000351.1:0-24603 GCA_023335675.1 Globisporangium solare | reverse complement strand
TCTGCTCGTCGAAAGCAACTCACGCTGACGCGCCACGATAAGGCCGGGCGCAGTGCTGTCATCGAACGCTTCTACTCGTTCGCTCGTAGCTTTACTCCGGTGATGAGTCTGCTGTGGAAACTTTACGCTGCGTGGCGCGACATCTTTGGGCATACTCTACAACGAAGCCGTCGCCAGATTCGCCTGTGTTCCCTGTCAAATACACGCTGAGCTGTCCAACCAGAAGAATATTTCCATCTGGAGTCCCCTGTGTCGTCTTTGCTGTCAAAGCGTGTCAAAACGGCTGCGCTGCGCTGCGAACCTCATCACACTGCCCAAAAGAAGACGCGCAGCCTGAAGGCAGCAGCAAGACATTGGATCGGAGCTATGCCATCAGGTTTCCGTCACCTGCTGAAGCTTTGTTTTCCAGTGCTATCTGCTTTCTGTCTTCCGCGAATGAATCCTCGTGTGAGAATCACAAGCATCAGTGCGTTTGGGTTCATGCACGCTGCACTGGCGCTTGACATTCACGAAAGCTCAAGAAATGGGAATTGGCACACTAGCGGGGGGGGTTCTTTCTGTTTCGACTTTCTTTCCAGAGTTAGCGGTACGCTTGCGCTGCTATGTAAAGAGAGGCCCATGCGTAGCTCATGCTCGGCATTTTCCATGAACTGCTACACAAGAAGTGTGTGTGTTTTTTCTTTTCTTCTTGAAAAGAGATGATAACGAACGAAAAAACGTCCCTAGGTCGTGGCTGAAACATTAGGAAGAGGCGGAAACACGACGACGCAATGGATTCACGCCGCGTGGTCTTTTCTCTCTATCGATCGAGCTGGTAAGAGCTCCCCGCACGAGCGACAACGCTGGGCAGAGTTCTCTTGCTTCTTGTCATTCTCCAATTTGCTGGTCGCCGGTAAATTCCAACTCCTGACTCGACTAAACGCGGAGCGCTCTCCTCATAGCAAAAAAAAATCCACGATGCTCATGACAAAGCTGCTCGTTGTCTCCAGCGCGCTACTATCAACAGCCACAGTGACGGCGGACACGACACCCGCGTGCACAATCCAGCAACTCACGTCGTACATGACGACGCCGTACACCAAGACGTGCATGGCGCAATCGGGCCTCGATTTCACGAAACTCACAGGCTCCCCCCACGAACTCTCAGCTCACGAGCCTTTGTCAGACTGAAGCGTGCATTCAGCTCGTGAAAGAAGTGTTTGCAAAGAACCCTGTGGATTGTCTGTTGCCAATCAGTGGCCTCACGTTTGTCTCGGGGCTTTTCGAGCCCATAAGATCGTTCTGCGCCGTCGATAGTGGCTCGGAATCTGCCTCGTCCAGTGACAGCATGAGCGGCAGCAGTAGCAACAGTGAAGCCCTGACGCCTGCTGCCAGCGCCGTCGGCAAAGAAGCGGATGGATCCCATGGAGGAGACAGCAGCGGCTCGGGTTCGAGTGCGGTAGTGGGCTCAGCGAAGCCCGCGAACACGACACACTCGTTGGACATGGACGGCGACGTGAACGTCGGCGACTCGTCGAGCTCCAATGAGGCATCGTCTGATGAGGACCAGACGGCGGACGGACCGAGTCCCGCGCCCTCGTCGACAAAGAGCGACGCGTCGACGAGTCCGGGGTGGGCGTCGATTTGGGTCATTCTCAGCATCTCGTCAGCGCTCGCAGTCGCGGCGTAAGGCGCTGAGAGTCCATTTGCTCGCAGCATGCGGGTCTGTATTACATGGTTCTGCGTCTTTGGATGTGCGCTGGGATGAACTGATTTTGTGCTGCAGTACTTAATCGCGATTATCTTCGCATGGTGCTTTTGCAGTGCAATTTATATGCACCTCAAATAACGACTACATGCGCCATGTTGCAGCTATAAAGAGGTATTGTAGGAGGTTTGTCTTACTTGAATTTTGTGAAAACGATAATATGAAGGTTTCCTTTTTATTGATGCTATATCTTCCATAGTTCTCGCATCTATAATCTGCCAAAAGAGCCAGCAAGTGCGCAGTCAACCCAATGGTCATACCATTCAATTTGAAGCAACCGTTTGGAACGAATTTACCCTGTATATAGTACACTAGCACACTAGACTACCTTCCTGTAACCTTTCTAATATACATAAATGCTTTCATTATATCTTCTACCTATCATACAAGGAACTATACACAGCGTCCTGTCGCGCGTTGCACATGTGGACGAGCGAGCAGCTCATTTCCCCACTCCGCATTCGCGCCGCCCGATTGACGCGACTGACGCAACCAGTGCTCTAGAAGCAGCATCGCGCCCATGAAGCTCCTCGCGCCGACCTCCTCCCTGCTGCTGCTGCTGCTGGCCGGCGCCTCGTCGGCAGCCACGATCCCCGAGTGCCAGGTGGGCGCGCTCGGCTCACTGACGCAGAACCCGAGCCTGCCGGCGTGCATCTCGGCGTCGGGCGTCGTGTTCTCGGAGCTGACGGACACGCCCACGGACGCGCAGCTCACGGCCATGTGCGCCGCCGACTCGTGCGTGGCGCTGCTCAACGCCATCCTCGCGATCAACCCGGCCGACTGCACGCTGCCCGTGGGCGCCGGCATCGCGCTGCGCAGCCAGCTTGTGGACCCGGCCGTGGCGTTCTGCAAGAAGAGCGGCGTCACGGGTTTCGACGCCGCGACCGCGAGCTCCGGCTCCAGCTCGTCCTCGACCATCGATGCTTCAGTTGGCACCGTCCATGCAGCAGACTCGGCAGCGTCCAGCGCCGACGCCACGACGACGACGACATCGGTGCCATCACCAACCCCCAGCATCACCACTAGCGCAGCCGCTCCCGTCGTGGAAGCCGCAGTGGCGAGTGCTGTGGCCGTCGCGCTCGCGGCATCGATGTGGTAATGCGCTCGAGCAAAAAGGAAAGAAAACGTATCCCTTTCCATTAAATAGTGGTGCGTTGTTTGTGTGTTTGCTTGCTTCATTGTATACAAAAAAATGACAATATTCCCAGCTAGTTCCACGTCACTCATTCCACACGAGCGTTCGACGCATTTGCTGAGCCGCAAACGCAAAGATCTGCTGCAGCACGACGGCGTCGATGCTCTGTGCTCCATAGTCCTTCTCCACACTGAGCAGCGCGAGTCGCTGCGCTAACCCCAGAGGCTGCGCTTCGAGCGGCTCGTTCTCGTAGATCGCAAAGCGGCCGCGCAGCAGACCATCTGGGTCTTCTTTCTTGCTCAGGATGACCGTATGTAGCGCTGTTTTGTTGGCTTGAAGCGCTTTGCCGATCGCCGCGAGTCCTAATCTCCCAATGGGGTTTTGATCCACATCCAGGTGCATCAGATGCAAGGCCGCAACAGAGTAATTTGGCTTGGTTGCACCATCACTACTGTCGGGGTTGCTGCTGCTGTCCTCGCTTTCGTTCTCTGTGCAGCGTACCAGCGCCATGAGACGCCGAATGTCACGATCTTTGATGTGGTTCTCGGCGAGGATAAGCGACCTCAGCCGCGTTTCGTTGCGCTCGTACGCATCCGTAATCGCTGCGATTGCGGTGAGTTCACAGCCACTGACATCGAGATGCAGCAGCTGCGGACAGCACTTCATGATCGCAACGAGTGCGACATTGCTCAACGGGTTATCTCGGAGCTCGAGATGCTGCAACGAGACTCCCACTAACGGGAACAGCTCGCGAAGCACGTGACTGATTCGCTCCGTGTCCTTGTGCACCAACGCATTCAGTTGCAATGTTTTCAGCGACGAGACTGCACCGTCACCACACACTAGCTGCTGCCTTATCTCCATTGCTAAGACAGCCTTGGAGCGAGTCCATAAGGCTCCATACCCTGGCACCAGCACGCATGTCCACCGTTTGCTGTGCTGTAGCACTTCGAACCAGATGCTTTCGTCGTTCAACTGCAGCGCACTCTCCGTGTCGGAGGCTTGTTTGGGCCACAGCGTCGTATGTTCTTTCAGCCGCGCACTGCATCGTCGATGCAACATCGGTCTTGAAGCACTGGTGTCAATGAGATCGTGCTCGGTATACAGTGTGTGAACGCCCAAAAGCTCGTTTGCGTAATTTTCTATCGTCAGTGCGCGCCTCATCGCATTCACGGCGTCGTGTGTCAGCACGTTGCACGAGATGTCCAGACTCTGCAGTCGACATCTCGAGGCATGATGGAACACGCCGAACGCGAGCCAGGCCCAAGGCAAACACTGTGCGCCATCGAAACGACGGAAGGCGCCTTGCAGCGAGAGCTCTTTCACCGATTTGCGTGTCAGAGAGCTCGTGTGGATCGCTGAAAAGAGGGACGAGACGCGGTCCATGTTCATCAGATTCCAGTCAAACGTAAAGCGCTCCACAAAGTTCGCAGTACGGCTGAGGAGATCAGTTATTACCCTGGACTTCGAAGGCGATTGCTCGTCCCCAGAAACATTCTCGACTGCAAACAACTCGGTCATAAGCGTCCCGAAGCTCGCTGCGTATCCCTTCGCGTCTGCCTCATTGATCACTTTGTTGAGCACGAGTTCACGTAGCGACCCTGAAGGTGCTGCGACCAACTGCGCCAGCCGCGCAAAATCGCTCTTCACTAACCGTGACGCACTCAGATCCAATACAACGACTTCGTAATGAAAGAAGTTCCATGCGGCTGGATCTGGATCCAGGTACTTGAGGTCGTTGCTTAGACTCGAGGTTGCGCGTCTGTGGTTAAATTGCGCCATCCAAGCCGCACGTGAGGAGATCACGTCGAGGAGCTCTTGGAGCTGCTGCATCACATTTTTCTTTGCACCAATAGTCGTAGCTATGGTCGATTGCTCCTTGGGCCTTGCCGTCTCGCCTTCCATCGACGGCACATGGATAGCCTGGTGTTGCAGATCACAGCGGTTCAAAAGGAATCCAATCTCGATCCGCCGATGCAATGGTGCCTCCAGAGTATGCGACACCATGGCGTCCAGCTTGTCCATCGCAGCGATAAACGCACTGCGCATGCCATGCGGTTTCGTTTTCCGCGCCTTGCGCTTTCTCCCTGTGAGAAACGCGCGGCAGAGCGCGATCAAGTCCGGCGTGATGTGCATATACGAAAAGTCAAGCAGAAATTTGGGCATCACTGCACCATCACCGTCACGTAGCGGCTTGGTTGCAGTCGGTTCATTCTTTGATCTCACAGCGCGGTGGAAATGGGCATCAAAGAACCGCCGCCAGAACCGCGGATTCCCATTCCACGAGAATGCGCGCACACTTGCGACTGCGCTCAGGATACTGAGCGCTTCCAGCTTGGCTCGGGCGCTCTGGTGGCGCTGTTGTTGTTGGTTATTGCTACTCCCCGAATGCGTGGCGCTCGATACTGCGTCGTCAAAGCGGATGCAAATCCAGGGCACGTCTTTGCGATCGCCGTCAGTAGTATCTGGGAACGCCGTGGAATGGGTGGCGAAGCGTCGCGGCGGCTCCAGTCGCACATGGCCGTCGAGACACGCGCAGAACTTGGCCACGAGGCGCTCCACGTCGCTCAAAGTGCTGCTGCTGCCACCCGACCACGCCATCTTTCGCTTGTGGCTGCTGCCAGGATCTTCTAACTGGTGATCGTCCAACAGATCCCACTTCACTCTGGAAGTTGATACGACCGTTGATGCGTCTGGGAACAACAGCCGCCATGACCGGGATTTTCACTGTCTATCTTTATAATTCACTGCTCTGTGCCGTGAGTATGGGGCACATTCGTCACCTTGGTCACTTTATTGCGTACACTTTACTGATCGATTGTCGGATTGTAGCTGGCTGTCTTCTAGAGTCTTGCCGCCTCACGTTTCACTTGCTTGTCCTCAGGCACTTGCCGAGCTTCGGGCGATGTTCGTTTCTCGACTCATTGTTGCTGTCATCCTCCGAGCCTGTGGAGTCTGAGAGGTGGTCTACCAGGTTCTGAAACCAGTGCAGACGCTCCGCCGGCTCCGTCAATGTGGAGACACTCGCTCCTTCGTGCTTGATTCGCGGCTTTACCTTCGGCGGTTTCCGTCGCTGCGCGTGATACGACTCTGTTTGCTCAAAGTACGCGTCCAGCATCGTTTTCCATGGTGCTTCCGTTGCGACTCGCATCCACGTTGTGTCAAAAACCAGCCACCGATTGAAATGCACGTTCGATACTAGCTCCTTGGCCGTCTCGCTTGATAGAATGATTTGCTGGAGCCCTTCGTAGCCGTCTACTCTCTTCTTCCGCGACAGCATATCCCACCAAGAGAGTTGATACTCTTGCGTGATCGGCGATTTCCACGGCTGCGTCACGTACTTCAGGTGCAGCTTCAACTCGTTCTCGCTCAGACACTCGAGTTCGATGAACCTGTTGATAAAGAAGAACGCAAAGCTCGCGTCCTTGTTCACCATGAAATTGCAGGCGACCTCGTACACCCCCAGCGTCTCAATGTACTTGCCCAGTAGCTCGCTTTGACGACCAATCAAATGGTACTTTGACGTAGTTATGCGCCGTCGATCTGCGGCGCCACTTGGATGGCAAAATACCACCTCGAGGTACGCCGTAATACCACGGCGCCAGGTTTTCTCGTGGAGGCTCGCAAGCTCTGGGTGCTTTTGCGGATCAAAAATGAGGTGCTGTCGCGGGAATGGAAGTTTCAGCTTTGGCCAGGTCATCCGCTGGTCGTCGCTGTCCAGGTTCGCGTGAATTTGCTGCTGAAAGAGAGGAAACTTGTCATACTTGAAGTTTCAGCGAAAAGCTCTCCTCAAAGGCACTTCAGCGGAAGGTTGCCGTTGTCGCGCGTTGTTGGTCAAGATGCTTATGCCCTCGTTGTTTTGCAACAAGTGGGATGCATGCGGCGACGGCGCCATCACAGAGCTCATACCGACAGGCTGTTTCGGATTGGAATCGCTGGCTGCGCTTCGTGGTATCGGTCTCTCCTTCTTTGCAGTCGATAATGCTACGGTTGGTATCGTGGCAGCAGAACTGGGCGCCGCCACATCAGCAGTCTTTGCGCGTTTCTTTCCTGCTGCTGAATTAGAGTTGTGAGGTGGCGGTCTTCCATTCACTGCGCTGCTCGTTGGACGATGTGATCCATTCTCTGTCACCACCAGCACAATTGGTCCATCTCTGAAAATGTCGCGCGCGGGCGTCCTCGTCTCGCCCCACATTCTCTTTGCCAGCAAGTCCAATGCGTCCATACTGCGCTTGTTCTGCTCCACGCGCTGTTGCTCGCTAGGTTCTCCTTCCGCAGCACCGTGCGCAAGTATCTTCTGCAACTCGCTCTTGAATTTCTCCCAGAACTCGCAGTAGAAATGCACTTTGACGTTCCACGACACGTCGTCCGAATGCTGCACTCTCGCGCTCCAACGCGCGTTCGACGTGGAAAAACTCGATCTGCGCCTTCTCCATATGCTCCATCGCGGCCATCAGGCTGCTCTGCATCTTGCGAAGCGAGTCGCTCTCCGCTGTGTCCTCGCTGAGCCGCTGCTGATCGTCTCGTGGACTTTGCGCCACGTGCCGCTCGCTCCCGTTGTGAGCGTTGGCGTCCGAGTGGCGGCGCTTTCGGGCAGTGCGCGGGAGCGTGGCGCCGTCCGCGCGCAGCTGCAGATGCGGCGACACAGATCCGCTGCGCTCGGGCCGCCACGGTGACGACGCGCTCGTGCCCATTCGCGCCATCTTATTGTAGTGGCGAGATATGGGGCCAAGTCCGGAAACGCCAACCGAATTCGGAAGGGATTTCCTCTTTTCAATAAGAGCATTCGAGCAGTGGACGACGATAAATGCTATGCTGGAGCTTCATAGAGGTGTTGTTAAACCGAGGGTATCACACATACCAGGATTGCTTCACTGAGGGTGCAGTTTTGTATACTCAAGGCAAATAGTAGGATCAATACGATAGAAACACGACATCTAACAATTAACAAAACACACACTTAACAGGTACGGAATACCCACTGCTGATTTTGGCGCGACCTTCACTCCGAAAAGTACCAAATGGTGGTACCACACTTGGTATCAGCTCCCGCCAAAGCGTCGCGATCTTTCAATGAGAGTGGATTGTGGCGCAGGTTCACCGACTGCAGCTTCCAGAACGCGCCGTCGACTGCGTCCGCGAGGCCTGCGATGTCTCGCAGGCCGCACGATTCAATGTCCAGATGCTGCAGCCGCGGACAGAGCGCCAGCAGGTCGAGCACGTCCGCTGCCGAGAGCGTCGAGCCGCGCACTCGAAGCGACTCCAAAGGCGCTCCAATGTGCTGCAGCAGCTGCTTCACGACTTGGATGCGACCAGGATCGCCAAGAGGCGTCGTGGCAGCGTACCAGTCCATGATCAGAGACGTCACACGCGCGCTCGTGCCAACAAGACCAGCTTCACGCACCTTTGTGCTGGTGATGGATGAGGCATGAACCCATCCGTAGCCACACCCAGGAACGACGACGCACACCCATTCGTGCCAATACCTCACCACGATGTACCAGCTCTCGCTTTCACCGTCGCTGTAAGTGCATTCCACGAGCGCAGCAGCATCTCCTCGTGGCCTCGTGCGCACGACCGTGGAGGCTGCGAGACAAATCCATTCGGGGACCGCTTCGTTCACGTCTTGTGCGTGCAGCCCGTCTTCCGTCTTCCCCTCCTCCATGTCAAAGAGAAATGGCTCGTCGTACCATACGTCCTGTGGTGGTTGCAACGATGCCATGACGCGCGCAAAGGCCTCGACGTCGTGCTCATCAAACCAATTGAACGACAGATCGAGTTCTGTGACCCCCGAACGCGCCAGCGGATGGAAAATGCCGAACGCGAGCCACGGCAACAGCACATCCTTGTCGATCGACAGCACCGGCACCATGCTCGACAACGAGAAACTCCAGTTGCTAGGTAGCGCAGCACCAAATCGACTGGCGCCAAGGTGGAGAAGAGTGCCAATTACTGCGAGCTCCCGCCACGTAAACGTATTGTCCGCAAGTGAGAAGGTCCTGATGTGCTCGTGATGATCGCCGTGTGCAGCAGAAGGCGACGGACGCGTCCAGATGGCGCAAAGGAAGGTCTCCCAGGCTTCGCTCTCGATAAGACCATTTGAAACACCATTCAACGAGAGCGCATCGATATGCACTGACTGGATCAAGTGCGCCACACTGTCGAGCCGCTCGGCACACAGCACGTTTTCACTCAGATCCAGCGTCTTGAGCTGCAATGCTGGCGTCCCATTGTCGATATGTGTGGTCGAGCTCTGCAGCGCAGAGTCCAAGCCAATGATACACGAGCGCAGCATGGTCAGCGTTTGAAGTGAGACTGCGCAGTTCCAAAAACGCAGTCCCAATCGGATGGGAGCACGTTGCTTCTGCTTGCCGTATCGATAGGCTTCCAACAGCTTTTGCAGTGACGCGTCGCTGGTCTGGCACAGCACGTTGGGGTCACGTCGCTGCAGCACGCCACGCAGCGAATCTATCCCAGTCTCGGGGGTCTGCTTGCAGCCAGAGAAATCCAATACAAAGCCGACGTTCGTGTTGTATTGTGTGGCGTTGTCGCGGCAGGCAAACGTCCGCAAAAGCGCATCAACAGGATCATCTTTCCGCCTCACGGTACGCGCACTCCAACCGAGATGCTCAACTACTTCAATGTCTTCGTGCAGAAACTGCAGCAGGTGCTCCGTCGCGTCTGGTGTCATCACCATGTCCTCTTTATCGGCACTTTGCAGCAGCAAATGCAGCACTTGGATCGCGTCAAGCAGCTGGGTCCACCGCTGCTCGTGCGACTGGCCTTCATCCGCTGTTGCTTTGCGTTTCCGATTCGCTGAGGCACTCGTATCGTGCAGTTGCTTGTCCCAAGGCTCCAAAGCGCGTACAACAAGCGCAAACCGCGGTTGCTGCGCGTGGAGTGCGGCTTCTTCAAACCGCGTCGAATTCTGCACGCACGCGCACCATTTCTGGAGGATGGCGTCCACGTCGTCAATCTCCAGCACAGACGGCGCGCTCATTCGGCCTCGCTGCGCGTTGCTCTCGGGGAAAATGCCGGTGTGTACGAGAAATTGAGAACAAGATTTTGGCAATGTGAGACGAGGCGGCTTGGCTTCTTGAAGCGGACGGACTACTCCGCACGGATTGGACGAAAATCTATTTTTTCACTAGCCAATGGAGAAAAAGTGCATTTCGTCCAATCCGCAGTGGAATAGCTTCTGCTCCAGACTTAAGATCGCGAGTGTGATGGAAACAAAAACAAACACAAAAACACTATTAATGCGTGGGCGCTGCCGCTCAATTCGCGTTCGCGGAGTCCTTGCGAGTGGCCGTAGCGCTGTACACGCGTTGCAGTGTGTGTGTTCGTGGCTGCAAATGAACCCCTTCAGAGCCTCTCCTGCTGTTGATGCCCATCATTTGGCGCGACCAACACTCATGGTTACAGCGTACCCCCATCGGTTATAACTTGCATTCCGTAGTTTACCGCGTAGGTTACGCGCGCAGTTGTTTTTTTTGTTTTTTTCGTTGCGCATTTCTTTCTTTCGTGGCAAACAGAATCCAAAGAGCGGACGCGCAAGAAATGGCGGCCGAGCAGCTCCACGCGCCGCTGTCGCCGTTCGCCCCAGACGCGCGTCTGCGCCCTGTGGATCTGGACGCGCGCAAGCGCCGCTTCGCTGCAGCGGATGGCGACAGCTACGCTTACGAAGAGCTGGGCGACGCGCCCGTGGTGCTGCAGCGGTGGTCGGCGGCCGCCGCGCTGGGCTCTCCCGTGACGAGAACGACCACGAGCGGGTTTGCTGGGTTTGCAGGCGCGGCGTCGCCGTTCTCGTCGCTTGCGTCGTCGTCGTCGCACAAGACGCCGCGCGATCCGGTCGGCGGCCTTGGCGATGGCGCCAGCGCGAAACGATTGCGTGCGTCGCCGTTTGCGCCGGTTGGTGGAGGTGTGAATAATGGCAGTCGCGACGCGCTGCCGTTCATGGCCGCAGCGCGAAACAGCAGCATGCTTCACGACGGCAAGAGCAGCGATGGGCTTCTTGGTCCGGACTACATGACGCCCGAAGAGCAGTACCAGGCGCTGAAAGAGGGCTCGCAGAACCTCATGGAGGTGCTCTCGATCTCGCAGCAGAACACGCAGGAGTGCACGCAGACGTTGGAGGAGAGCCCGAACATGTGCGTCATGCGGCTCGTGCTGCATCCGGAGGTCGACCGCGCGATCACGGCGTACCAGAAGAACGACCTCGAGAAGCACGACCTGTACCGCATCGAGATCCACCGGCAGCGGTCGATCGTCAAGCTCGGGCGCGACAGCTACGTCAACATTTTCGACAAAAAGTCGTCGGGCATCGACCCGATCAAGCTTAGCCGCGTGCACTGCATCGTCGAATGCATCACGGACCCCAACACGCACACCGTCGGCGTGTACATCACGGACAAGAGCACGAATGGGATCCGCATCGACGGCATCCAGCTGCAAAAGGATAAGAAACACAAGCTTCAGGACGGACAGAAGATCACGCTGCTGTCGTCGCGACAGGGCAATGTGCTACTCGGGTACGTCGTCGAGGACCCGCACGTGCGTGGCGCGCAGGTCGCAGCGAATCACGACACGAGCAAGAGCCACGGTGGACTGAGTATGCTGGACTCGCAGGACAAGTCCCAGCAGGGCCGCGATTTCCAGGAGTACACGCTTGGCGTGCTGTTCTCGTCGCCGCTCGTGGGCAAAGACATCCAGGGCAAGTACCATCCGATCGCCGAGCTGGACGTCAAGCGCGAGTACTCGATCCTCAAGCAGAGCCTCATCGAGGCGTCCAAGTATGCGAAGCGCCCTGTCGCGGACCCGACCAGCGCTATGGCGACGATGAGTGCAGGTTCCAAGCTGTACCAGTACCCTCGGCAGATCAACGTGTGCGCTAAGTTCGCCAACACGGAAAACTTCCGCACGATCGTGACGATCGGCTGTCGCGCGCTGCATTTCTCGGGCCACGGCGACGAGAAGCACTTGTACTTTGAAGACGGCATGGGGCTCGTGCATCCGATCCCCCACAGTTCGCTGCAAGAACTGTTCTCGGCCGGCGGCAGCGACTCGGGGGAGTCAACACTGCGTCTGGCGTTTGTCTCGGCGTGCTCGTCGGCGCCACTGGCGTACGCGTTCGTAGCTTGCGGCATTCCGCACGTCATTGGCGTGCGTACGAACCAGAAGATCGAGGACTACGCGGCCATCGAGTTCACGCGGTCGTTCTACTTGGCGCTGGCCACGGGCAAGTCTGTCGGCGCGAGCTTCATGATCGCCCAGCAGGCCGTCGCCAAGTCACCGAACATCCGCGGCCCCATGGAAGTGGCCGAGAAGTTCCTATTGCTACCGGAGGGCGGCGATCATTCAGAGATCATTTTCCCGCTGGCGGCCGTGGAAGCTGGGAAGACGATGGAGTTGGGCCCCTTGAAGCTGAAAAAGTACCCGAAGCTGTGGTTCGACGACCTCCCCGCGATCTGCCAGGGCTTTTGCAATCGCTCGATCGAGGTGTACAAGATCTGCCTGGCGCTGATGCTGACGCAGTCTCGCATCACGCGGCTCGTGACGATTTGCGGCGAGGAAGGCATCGGCAAGACCGCCGTGGCGCACGCCGTGGCCAACTACGTCGGGCCGCGAATCACGTCGGAAGGCGGCGTGCGCATCTTTTCGATCACGAAGCTCGCGCAGGACGAGAAAGACGACCAACAGAGCATGATACGGCGCCACATCGACATCAAGAGCGCCAAGTGCCGCGTGCTCGGCAAGCTAGAGTCGCTGATCAAGGACCACTTGGCGCAGCACAAGGCGCGCGTCGAGTTCCACGCGCAGCAGCTGCTGCTCGTGCTCGACGGCTGCGACTATTTGCTGCAGAGCGACGTGCGCCGCAACCGCTTTCGTGTGTTCCTGTCCGACTTGCTCACGAACAACGCGTCGTTGAAGATCGTGCTCACGGCGCGCACGTCGATCAGCACGGACGGCGCCGTCGCGGGCCACGGCGAGCGCGTGTACACGCTGTCGCGGTTCTCGGCCAAGATGGCTGCCAAGATGCTGCTCAGCCTCGTGAGCCGCCCGATTCGCATCGACGAGCTCAAGCACGCGAGGCCGCCAGCTCCAGCAGCAGCAGCAGCGCCGTCGGTGGCGCCAGCAGCAGGAGCGCTGCCACCTATTGACAAAGTGGAGCTGATTGCATCGCACCCAGCGCTGCTGGCGACTCTGGGCATCCCGAAGCGCGTGGCGGACCTCGCCGGCCGCTTGAACGAGTGCGTCATGGACGACATCCCTGTGGACGAGTCGAGTGGCGCGAACGGCGGCATGGCGATGGACTGACGAAAGAGCGAGAGAGAGAGAAGAAAAAAAGGAAACAAAACGTGCATGTGGTCTGTATCAAGTAAATAGCGCAACGTAGCTGCTCAGTATCTATATACGAATGAGGGGGAAAAGGAATTGCTCTTGCAACCGTATTGCCCACAGCCCATGGCGCAGCGTGGCCCTCAGCGACTTGGAGCCTGCGTAAAGCGGCCATTTCCGACGGAGACCGCGCCATTGGTGCAGGACTCAACACGCACGCGCGCATGTTGAGTATACACTTGGTTTCACTATGTTAAACGCCACTGCTTCTTCAAGTTAGGTACGTGGAAATCTGGTGGCATGGTGATTACGAATCGGGCGACATTTCCGCCAATAAAATGTATTCATCCAAAATAAATCGATGCATTGGCTGAAAGTGCGTTGTTCACGTTGGCTTTCGTTGCATCGTTTACCCCAATCACAGCGTCTGCATACCATCATCGAAACGCAGGTGGCAATTTGGTTGGTCAAAAAAGCCGTGATGATGGAACAAGCGAGACGTGCCACGCATGTGGCCCAACATGACGCCGCAAATGCAAGTCCCTCGCCGCGGTCGCCGCGTCCGAGCGCTCACTTCCGTTTCTTCCGCGCAGCAGCAGCAGCGACCATGGGCCGCATCTCGGACCGCTTCAACCTGGAGAAGCAGGTGACGTTCTACATGTCGTACCACGACAACAAGACCAACCAGCTCATCCACTTCGCGTGCATCTGGCCGATCTTCATCACAGGCGTGATGATCCTCGCGCAGACGGCTCCGGTGATGGAGCAGCCGGCGTTCCTCGCGGGCCTGCCCTACAGCCAGTACGTGGTCATGAACTACTCGGCGGCCATGGCCGCGCTCTACATGGCGTGGTACATGGCGCTCGACATCTTGTGAGTCAACTTGTATGCATGCTCTTTGCGTCATTTTTTTTATGCACGCGCTGACAGAATTGGTGTGCGGTGCTTTGGTTTAATGCAGTGCGGGTACGATCGGCGCGGTGATGATCTTTGGTATTTACCTGTTCGCCAACTACTTTGAGAAGGCGGCGCCCGAGCTCTACGGCGTGCCAGCGTGGCAGATCGCGCTCCCAATCCACGTTGCGGCCTGGATCCTGCAGTTCATCGGCCACGGCGTGTTCGAGCGCCGCAAGCCCGCGCTCCTCGATAGTCTCGACCAGGCGCTGATCACGGCGCCGATGTTTGTGCTCTTGGAGGCGCTCTTCCCGCTCGGTTACCGCCCGAAGCTCTACGAGCGCGTGATGAAGCAGGTCAAGATCAACGTCAAGAATTTCCACTCAGCCAACAAGACCCTCTAAGCGGTTGTTTTATGCCAGAAGGGCCCTTTCTTGCATCGTAATTTCTATTTCGTCAGTGTCAAACGCCGTTAAATACGACACGCGCAGTGCGTGAAATACCAAAGTGGCATTGCGCTCAACTCGCCAGGTATCAATACCTGTGCTGAAGATTGCTTATTGTGCTGTTGCTCTACGAAATGACGTTGTGTATCTGATTTGCAGAGCGATGGCGAGAGAAGACCCGCCGTGCGGAGCTTGGTACGAGCTACTTTGCAGTCGCATTGCTGTCCATGGGATGAATGCAATTTCGCCAAAAGACTGACAGCTGAAGGAGAACACCGCGTCCGCAAGGGAAGTTGCTGCGCTCGTCCCCCAACGAAGCGCAGCGTTCGTGCAAACGGCTCACTCTGTGTGGCGATGTACGCTCTTTTGTGCCGATTATCTCCTACCCTATACCTGATAACAGCAATACTGAAAGATACCGGTATTTGAGCCAGGGAGGGGCGCTCTATTTCAGCTGAGAACCGATTAACACAAACCAGTGCAATCCCCCAGCGCATTCTGGAACTCTGCGACAGCAGCAAAAATGGCGGCGCGTCACGTTGTGTGCCGTGTGCACGGCTCCACAGACTAAAGCGCGAACCCATGCAGCCACCACTTTACAAAAGACGACGCGAGAACGTTCCAAGCGCGTTCAGGATGGGTTGGGTGGGTGCCGACACAATCACAGACCCGCGACCAGCACAGGTAAACAACAGCAAAGTGTTGAGAGCCTCGACCTAAAGGTGCTGGCTTTGGGGAGCTCCAGCCGGCCCAAGCGGTATATATATGCGTATGTGGCTCAGAGCCAATACTACGGCGAAAGCTTGCGTGCATGTCCTCCTTCAACTGCGAGCTCCACAAATTTACGCATGTTGCATCTTCAAGCACGAAAAAGTGCAGCCACCGGGTTTCGGAAAATGGCTACGTGGGTGCAGAAATGACTTGTCTTCCCACAGTGTCATCGCACGTGAACAGTGGATTACACAGAGGCGGATATGCAATTAGAAAGGGTATGAAATTTAATGTGTTGGAAATTGGGGTATCTAGCGGGTCTAAACGCTTTGGACGCATGCATGGAACGCAGATTTATGCAGAACATGAGTGAAATCGACTGGACGGCGGGTACGCACTCTGCACCACTAAAGTCATTGTCACCAAACTCTTATTGCACCGATCAGAAAACACTTTTGTGACTTGCGGTCATCACATCAGAAAGGGCGATCAGCAGCTCAAAGGGAACAGCAATGCGCGCACACCAAGCGCGCGGGCGCCTTCCCGCATACTGAACCTCATACAAATCACACGAACGAGGAGGATGCGGGGAGCCCAGAACTCACACTCGCCCATTCGTGCTGTCCCCGGCACTTGGAGGAGAGAGAGAGAGAGAGAGAGCGAGGCGGAAGACCATGAGCTTCCGCGGCAAAAGCCCCAAGAAGTACGTGACTTTGCTGCTGCTGCTTGCGCCTCACTGCCGCGCCGCTCACCGCGCCGCTTGTTCTTGTTCTTCCGCAGCGACCTGACGATCCCGCTCAACGACACGAGCGATGAGAGCGCCGCCCCCGCGTCGTCCGCTGCGGCGACCGTGGGCGCGTCCAGTGGCGCCGTGCTCCAGAGCCTCAAGTCGCCGCGCCAGCGCAAGTACACGGTCGGCAGCGAGATGATGGAGCGCGACGCCAAGCTCAAGATCGACATGGACGAGCGCAAGAAAGGGATGCTCAAGCAGAACGCGCTCGCACGTACGTAGGAATGATCGATTGCTTGCTCATTGGGGGTCGTAGCGAGACCCTGACTCGGTGGCATGTATGCCTTTGTTTTTGTTTTATAGCGGGCTTCAAGTTCAATGCGGAGATGGCGCTCCGCGTGGCGTGCGGCGTGCTCATCGCGTCGGCGATCCAGACGCGCGAGTCCGACTACGACCCGCAGACGTCGCATTCCAAGAAATGGGTGCTGTTCCCGGACTGGTTCTACTTGGGCGGCTTGAGCTACTGCGCGACGGCCGTGATCTTCACGACCAAGGACAACATCGGCGCCACGATCCGCGAGGTCTGCCAGGGCTTCATCGGCAACAGCATGGCGCTGCTCTACAACATCGTCATCTTCTCCATCTTCAACATGCGCACGTCGAACCCGGCTGCGGAGGACCCGACCGACGGCTTCATCCACATCACGCGAACCTTCAGCTCGAGTGCGTACTGGGTGAACCTGCACAACTTTTACGTGATCCTGCCGTTCATGATCCTGTTCACGGTCGCGATCCTGTTGCTCCCGTTCGAGACCAACACCAAGAAGTTCGCGCTCGGCAACAACTTGTACTTTGGTGAGCATGTGTGACGTTGGGGTCCAGGACAGTCTGAGAAGGTAACTCTTCTCACAACCATTGTGTTATTCTTGTGTAGCGCTGACGATCATCAACCCGACGGATCCACTGAACAGCAAGCTGCTAAAACAGACGGGCGACAAGTTCTACGAAGAAGACAACATCCTGAAAAACCTGTGGCTCTACTTCCTCGTCGGCTTTCTCGGCACCCTGATCTCGGTGTTCATCACGTTCGTCCCATATCCAGTCTTGTAAGTAGCTTGCATCTACTGGGTTTGTTGTCTCTATCATCTTGCTCTAAGTAAGGGCTTCAACTGACCTTCGCTGCTCGTGTGCATTGACAGCGGCATCAAGCGCCTCCGGGCGGAAGTGAAGAAGTCGGCGAGCGAGATCCTCGATGTCCTCAATCTCATCGTGGACTCATATTGCTTCAAGAACAAGAACGTGGAGCATATGGACTTTTTGAAAGCCACACTGCAGCGCAAGTTCGAGGCGGCAAACGCCAGAAACCTGCGCATGGCGACGCTCGTGGAAGACGTGTGGTGGGAACAGCTCTTTGGCATCCACTACCTGCTGAAGTTCAACCGGTCGATGGTAAAGAACCAAGTTCGTCTCCTCACGTCTCTGACTGCCGACTTGCGCTCGTTGAGCCACGCTATGAAATTGGAGCAGTACGAGAAGCTGCATATCCAGTACATGAAAACGTTGCAGCGCGAGATCTACATCATCCAATTGCGATCGGGAGATTTGCTGACTGAAATCTGCGAAGGCATTGACAACTCGGTGGAGCGTAAGTGTCTTTTTTTTCTTTTTTTTTCATCAACTTCGTTCACATCCGAAAGCTGATTTACATGGCCATTTTGTTTCTTTTGCGGTAGACTTGGAGCTCAATTCACTTCACCCTCTCGAGATCCAAATGGAGAACACCTTGCATCGCTATCGATCGATTCAGAACCGGACACTGCGCACGAAGAAAGCCACAGTGCAAGAAATCGCTGGCAATGTGCCGTTGAACCTGTTCCTGTTTTCGCTGAACTCGTTCTGCACTACGCTGGTAGAATTCCAGGCCAGTCACAACGCCAAGGAATACGACGACAGTGAGCGCGCCAAAAAGTTCATCACAAGCACGGTCAAGTCGTTTTTCTTTGGGCACACGTACACGCGACTGGAATTGGTCTCTACCTTCAAGTCGACCGCAGCCATCACCATGGGCATTTTCTTGTCCGTGTACGTGTACGCGTTCAGTAACACGACCCCAGGTGCGGTTGCCTACGTCATGGGCAACCACATCGGCGGCTCGTTCAGCATCACCGTCAATCGTGTCGGTGGCGTGGTCGCGGGAAGTGTCGTGCCGTCGGTGTTCCAGTTTTTCATCTCGCAGGTTTGCGATCCGCGGGCCGTCAATGTCGTGCTGACAAGCCTCGTTCTCTTTGTCTGGGTCGCTGTGTCGATGTACTTCCGTTTTGCTGGTGGCTATGGAAACTATGCTGGCATGGTGTCGGCTTTCATTGCGGCTGGCATTTTGTTGCGACAGTCGGATGTGTGTTTGCCCGGAGGTGCCGACACGTTCGGATCTATCGCGATTTCGTCGTACTCCAGCTTGGCGCAGACGTCGGTCGGTATCCTCTTGTTCCTTTTGGTTGAGCTCGCGTTGCTGCCTGAAAGCGCTACGCGAATGCTGCGTCGGAACATTCAGGAGACGCTGGCAGAGTTGCAGAAAAGCTTCGACGTTCTGTTTGGCCACCACATGTCGAGTTCCGACGTGATTGGCGAAGAAACGCTGGCTGATTTGCGCGGCATCTTGACTGTGAGGATCCCAAAGTTGCTCGCGGAACAAGAGAAACTGCTCGGAGAGGCCAATGCGGAACCAAGTCTGTGGCGACCTCCGTTTTCATCCCAGAAGTACGAGGCGGTGCTCAAACTCTCGAAACGGCTGCTCAGTAACAACAATCTGCTGTTCAAGTTGGTGAGCTGGTTCAATTTCCGCGTGAAGGAAAACAAAGTCAACATGAAAAATGCAGTTGACATCCGAGACGGTGGCGATGACAACACGTACGATGATGGTGATGCGACGTGCTACCAGAAATGGGCTGCTGCGAGTTCTCAGTTCCAGACTTCGATGATAGACACGTTTGCAACGCTCAACACGCTCTTTGGCGACGGCTTTGTGTACGCAGAGCCTGAACAAACAGCGATTTTCATGCAGATCAAGGAAGCGTTCCGTCTCGCTGACCGAGACTGCAGTGGGGAAATCGATTCCGATGAAGTGATGATGATGCTGCAAAATATTTTCGCACAATCTGGCGTGATGGGCGAAGACGAGATCAACAAGTACACAGCCGAGTTCATGGGCATCGTCGATCGAGATGGAAGTGGCAAGGTGTCCTTTGACGAGTTCATGGACGCTCTTGAGAACGGATTGAAGCTGGAAGTCGAAGTGTACCAGAGAGTGAAGCCAAAGGCGCCGATCATTGCAAGAAAAGCGCCAACGGACCGTGGATCCCTCGGGGGAACACTTCTTCGAATCAATGAAGAAACGGAAGAGGGTGCTCACAACGATGCTGGAATTGCCCCAATGTCGCCATCAAACGCTGCGGTGGTAGGAACGCCAACGGTCAACTACACGGCACAGCTCACTCCGAAGAACGACGCCGTGATGCTGCGCAAATACTCGGCTGTCTCCACTGGAACTGCCGGCGGCTTCACGCAACTCTCTCCGATGCGTCGTCAGCACGATGTCCTCAACGTGCAGGATTTCACGCTCGACGATATTGCTCGCAATATGAAGGAAGCGTATGTGGAGTGGCTTATGGAAGAAAGTCGTTTCGAGAAGGTGTCGATGGAAGAGCTGCTGCTGCTCAGCTGCCTCGTCAGTGGCGCCGAGGGCATCGCGATCAACATGACGGCGTTGCAGGAAGCGTCCGTGCTGTCGTAGACACGCCATCAAGACACGCAGATGCTTTGCGGACTCAGTACTACCCTTTCCTTCGTGAGGTGCATCACATTTGTATCATTTTTGCTTTTTATTTTTTATTAATGATTTTTGAGTTTGTTTTCGTTAGAGTTTTCGACACGCAGCAATGAAACATGGAAATTGGTCGAACTTACGGCACTCAGCAGGAGGAAGGAGAATTATTTGCTTTATGAAAGAAGAGCTGTGCGTGGTCTTGCTTCATTGATGCATCTTGCAGGTGCCACGCATCATGTCGGGAGCTCTTCTCGGGCTACACAGCGGCGTGGCTGTGGTAGTGTCCTTGAGGCTCTGTCTCCAGGACGGGGCTCTTGGCCTGGTCTGCGGAAAAAAGCGCTCTCTTGAACCAGAACGCCAAGTGCACGAGCGCGAGCATCGTCGGGATCTCAATGAGCGCGCCGACGACGCTCATGAGCGCCGGGTCCGACTTGAGGCCGAACGTCGCCACCGCCACGGCGAGCGCCAGCTCAAAGTTGTTGCTCGCGGCCGTGAACGAGAGCGCGACGCTCTGTTCGTACGTGGCGCCGACCTTGGCGCTCACATAGAACGACGCGATGAACATGACGGAAAAGTAGATCAGCAGCGGCACCGCCGCGTACAGCACTTTGCCAATGTTGTCCGTGATGCGCGCGCTCTGGGACGAAAACAGCACGACGATCGTGAACAGCAGCGCGACGAGCGTGAGCACACCGATGCGCGGCGTAAACTCAGAAAAGTAGTACGTCGCCCCTTTGGCTCTCGTAAGCGCGAGCCACGTGAGCAGTGCCAGCGCGAACGGCACACCCATGTAGATGCCGACGTTCTTGGCGACTTGGCCGATGGATACGTTCACTTCGGACGCTTCAATGCCCATGTGGCGCGGGAGTTCGCTCATAAAGAGGCTCGCGTACGGCGAGTAAAGCGCGAGCGTGAGCACCGAGTTGATGCCGACGATCGCGGCGCAGTACTCGTCGTCGCCGCCCGCGAGTGCATTCCACACGACAACCATCGCGATGCAGCGGGCACAGCCGACGAGACTGAGCCCTGCCATGTACCCGACGTCGTCATGGAAGAACGCGGCCGCGAGGAGGTACATCAGCGCTGGCCCGATGATCCAGTTCTGAACCGTCGTCAAGAGCAGCAGCTTCCAGTTGGCGAACACGCGCCAGATGAGGTTCCAGCGCACTTTGCTCAGCGGCGGGTACATCATCACGATGAGCCCGATGGCGACGAGCACGTTCGTGCTACCGACAGTCGTGTCGTCGATGAAGTCCTGCACCGCCAAGATCTGCCCGAGCCCCAGGCCGAGCCCCGCAGCCAGGAGGATCCAGAGCGTTAGGAACCGGTCCAAGAACGACAGCTTCTTGAGCAGCCCGGTGGCCTCGTACGCCGAGGCATCTTCGCGCGGGACATCGTGGGGTCGCATAGCTGGTTACGCAGAACTGGGCAGGAAGGTGCTTGCGTGGAGGCTAGTCCTTGCCGTGTGGAGGTGCTTGCGGAGCGCAGTCGCTGGAGAATCGCAGAGTGCACGAAGAGAGCGCCCATGTTTCGTTCGTGGCGAAAATGTCAATGTCGTACCTGGTAGGACACCCTTTTGGACGAAGCTTCTAGTGAAAGAGAGGGAAGCTTTTAATCGAGGCAAGGGAGCTTCTCATTTGGGGAGCTCAGCAGAGTGAATGTAGAAGGACCCAAAATGATGATCAGCATGTTACCGCATGAGAGAATCGTATGCTGAAGCTGGCAATGCGCTCTCTATTACCACTATCTCTTGCTTTCCTCATGACTGAGGCCTATGTAGAAACTCACATTACACAGCACTTTGCATAGTGCGTCCGCTGTTCATTCTTCGGGTGGACGTGCGCATGCCGGCTGGCTCCACACCCTCAGCAGTGACAGAGAAGTCTGTGTCACGTGCGCGTCTGCAATGCGAGCACAGGCGATTGACGCCTCGACGGCTTCCACGCAACGCGCGGCGCGGCCAGTAGATTCTAATACCGGGAAGTGCGTGGGCGTTTCTTCGCTGCTGCACTGCATTCGACGCGCACAGCACGCCGCCTAGTGTATTCACATTGCGCTCTTCACACCACAGCCAATGGACGAGTCACGTTGTTCTTCCGTGTGGATCACGGAAAAACCGCTCCATCAGCAGCAGAATCACTCGAAAGACGTCACAGTGGCTGTGCGAATGGTGGTGAGGGTGCTGGTGCGGCGGTGCTGGCGCTGTGCTCTGCTCGTACTTGCCTCGGAGCACGAGCCGCACAAACTCGTTGCAGAACGTCGCGAGCAGCTTCTTGCGCATCTTGGTGTTCGTCGCGAGTTTGACCACGAGCCGCGGTTGCGACATGCTGTGCACGATGAAGTCCATGAGCTCTGCGCAGTGGATGCAGCACTGGCACGCGTCTTTCTTCTGCGCGGCCGACCAGACCTGGTACCGAAGGTCGGCAAAGTCGGCAAATCGCTTCTCGAGACGGTAGTCTGGCGGCACTGCATGGTCCAATGACGAGGTGTTATGGCGGTGCTCTGGAGGTTTCTTCTGGGACGTCCACACTACGGCCTGGGTGGTCGGAATGTGGCTCGTACAGTGCTTGAGGTACACATCTACGACAAAGTAGACGTCGCCGTCGCGCTTGACGGTGTCATGGATCTCGATGCCGTCGACGGACTCCAGGAACGCCAGCGCGTCCACAGCGTGCGGGTGGTCACAGGGCACGACGCGCATCGGAGTCAGTTCTGGCGCGCGGCTCAGCACTGCGGGTGGAGGAGCTGCCTTAGTTGTCATAGTTGTCGCTCTTGGAGAATTGCGAAATGCCGCAATGCTCACGTGCATTTCCACGCGCGCTGAGCGGGGGCGAGCGAGCGAAGGAAGACACAAAGACAAGAGCAGCAGAAAAAGAAGGAAGAGAAGGACGGCAGCCAATCCGAACGGGTCCATTTACGCAAAGCCACTACCATTGGCTGCTTCGTGAGAGACATACGAGCCGCCGCAACCTCTGGTGAACGTTCACTCGGATCATTTCTATTTAATTCAAGCCGGAGTGTACAGATTATATTTAAGAGTTACATATAGGGTATAATGAAGGTGTTATGTAAATGAATGAAGCAAAACCTATCTTAATATAATTTAATGTAGATGCTTGTGAACAGAGGCTTCTAACTACACGAGGATGCGCTTTTCTCGTGAACCCATCAAGTGCAAAATGGAACCTGAGTACGATTTGGAGTCGACATTGGCGCAACCACTGCCCCGAGAGAAGCTCACACCGAGCTGACGTGGCTTCACGACGCACGCGTGGAGCGCCGGAATGCGCAACGCGCATTTCCTCTCATCAGTAATCGTAGATGAGGAAATTGCCGGGTCATTCACACAGCGTGGGAGTTATCATATTATGATGACTCCATGCATGCACAAGCCTGACTTATACTCGCAAAAGCGGTGCAATGTTGGCACACTGCGATCATTTCTTGTCAGTGGCTTCAGCAGATAACGCAGCTTCGAAGAATCGAGTTGTGCCATTGCGAAAACGCATGGAATTTCGACAATTGGCGCATAAAAACGGAGTACTTTGGGTGTGAGTTTCCTTGGAAGATGCAAATGAGCACGGAGACACAGATTTCCAGCAGCTGGGACTTCCTTCGGTTGTGTTTTCAGCGTGAGCGGGAACGACAGCCGTGATACTCATCATGTGGACTTGGGACACATCCGCGAAAAGCGCTCACTAAGGAATCAGCTTTTAATCTTCCATCGTTCGTGCGCAGGTAACGGCAATGACTGACAGTCGGGTACTTGCGCCAAACTGACGGCAGCTGATGCAGCAAGCCCATCTGCTGCACCAAACACTATTGTCCGACAGCAGCATCCTGCGCAGTTGCCAGGAAAAAGATGAACAGCAGCCACAGATTAGTGTCTATGCGGTATAGATCGTGTCGCACGCCCGTTGATTGGCATCCCATAAATAAGGAAAAGCTTTTGACAAAAGAGACGCTACAAACTTGCAGTGTAGTCCCGTATTTAATTCGACCGCGAGATCCAGTAGGGCCACATGTTCTTCATTAACCGAAGGTAACTGTACATGGAGATCTATGGAACATTCCAGGGACTAAGCCAAACATCACGTTGTCATGCCAAATTTGTATCGTGTTTGCAAATATATGTGCCCAATGTACATCGGTTTCTCAAACCTTCACGAACCCATTGCGGTGACACCGCACAAGTGCCAATAACAATACGACATCGTGTTCTGCAACAGTCCAACGTCTTAAACTACAGTCGCGTCGGGCTTTGTGTCAATTTGGTGTCATATTCGACACACAACCCGATGCAGCTCGCAATGGCACCAAACCCCTGCCGTCTTGTCGCAGCACCCTTCATATAAAAAAGAAGACACCACAGGAAAAGTAGGTACCGGATGGATCCTTCCGCACGAAGACTTTTGTGACCGCACTGCCCTAAACATAGGAGACCTCTAATAAATAATACACTACCAATATCTTCTCCGCGTAACAGTATATTAGCTACATCTAAACCCTTTGTAAACTCATACCCTACGAACAAATCGCATGTATTGTGCATGCGCTATTAGGAGTTGTGCGCGTGGCGTGGCATGGCTGTTTTCTTGACAACCATCTGAGAGGGCATGGGGAAGCGCGCGCCCATGGCGCCCGTCATGCGCGCCGCCACCCACTCGCGCATTTGTCCGCCAGTGCCGCCGCAGCCCCTGTCCGGCGATCCCGCAGCGCAGCACTCGCGCCGTCCAGCTGGCCCTGCTCCCGCTCTGCGCGGCTCTTTTTTTTTTTTTT
>JAADVP010000350.1:0-24604 GCA_023335675.1 Globisporangium solare | reverse complement strand
TCCAGTGAGCGCATACCTGGTCCACATATTCGTCCCCGAGTCTCCTTTGGATCAGTCCGCGCACGGTGGCGATCGGATCGTGCCGTGGCGGCTGCAGGTTCGGCTGCAGCGCGCTCACTGCCGTCGTCAGCTGCAGCAGCAGCACGAGCAGCAGTGCCATCCTCATGCGTGCCCTCTGTTGTCGCTCCCCCTGTCCCATCGCTGCCGTTTCTGCGCCGCGGGAGCTTGCAAAGTGAGCTGCGCTTCGTCGCGGATCCCTTCCTTCTTGTTTGAGGAGCTGCTACTGAGTTGCGATCTTCCTGCGTTCTCTTCAACATGCGCCCTAGTTGTGTCCTACTTTCACAATACTGCCACGCCAAACTAGGGCTCAGAGTATTCTACAAAATAATATATCGTTTTCAAGAGGGCATTAGATTTCAAAGGCTCAACAAGTGACTGGCTGTGAAAGCAAACACACTGTGATGGGCCTTAATAGAAGAGCGCTGCTGGCAAAATGCCAACCCAACATGCACTCCATTCGAAGAGCTCCATTGCCACAGCATCCGACCTGCCTGGAACAGAGAGAGATGCCTCCACAGAAACGCGGCCGTGCCCAGAAGAGTAGAGCGGCGGACGACCACTCCAGCGGCTCTGATGCGCCCGCTGAGCAGCGCGCCGCCACTGGCGACGAGGTCGAGATGATGGAGGACGACTCGAGCGACGACAACAGTGGCAGCGACAGCGACGACGACCTCACGTTCGCGGAAAAGGCCAGCGACGAAGACGATGACGACGAAGACGAGAACATGGAGGACGCAGACGCCAAGGCCTCGGCCAAAAAAGGGCGCAACGTGAACGTGGAGTTCGTGTTTTCCGACCCGCGCGAGTCGCACTTCCACAGCGTCAAGCAGTTCCTCATCGCGTACCTGCCGCCAACGCAGCCGTTCAACGTGTCTGGTCTCGCGGACGCGATCGTGAACCAGGTCACCACGGGCACGATGGTGTGCGTGGAAGGAGAGGATGACGTGTACGGTTTCATCACGGCGCTGAGTCTGAAGCGCCACCAGACGGAGAACTACATGCAGCAAATCGTGCAGTACGTGACGAAGAAGTGTCCAGGCGACGATCTCCAGCGATTCCAGACGATCCTAAACTCCAAGTCTGTCGGCTTGCTGGTGAACGAGCGCATGGTGAACCTCCCGTACCAGCTCGTGCCAGTGATCCACTCGGCGCTGCACGAGGACGTTGAATGGGCCATTGAGAATGAAGAGACTGCCGAGCTGCGCGAGAGTTTCAAGTTCGACTATTTCCTGATTCTCTCGTCGTGCTCGATTGAGAAAAGCGGCAGCGCTGACGGAAGTGGCAAGGGAAAAGGAAAGAAGGCGAAGACACAGTACGAGCAGACCGCCAAGTTTTTCCACAACTTCGAAGACGAATTCCTGGAGCAGGAGGCCGAGGTGGTGTTCGCGTTCGACACTCCAAAGAGCGATCGCGATGCCGTCGACCAGACCAACAAGACGACGGTCGTGATGCTCATCGAGCGCTCGAAGCACAAAGCGGCATTGGCCAGCATCTCGTCGATGATCAACGCATAATTAGAGTATATATTTACAAGGAATGGGAACATGATGGCGTTCGAAGACTGCTCTTTCCCAGCACTTGCATACTGGAAAAACAATCTAGTAGTGATGGCGCTCCATCCAGTCTTTCGCTAATCCAATGCTGTTTCTTAAATGCCGTAGCTCTTGTTCTTCCTCGGGTAATAAGAACCTGCTGCTTAACGAAAGCGTTGGGTGTGGTCTATCTCCTGAAACTCGGTCACCAGTTGCTGCGATTCCGTCGTTAGCGCTACTGGATTTCGCCTCGAAGGATATGCCATTGCGCCAGTACGACGAATTCCTTCGCAAAGGAGACAGTGGAGTCGGCTTCCACTGCGACCTGCTACCATCATCACGCTGCTTTTGATCCATCCAAGCCCCTTTGCTCGACGCCACACTCGGACTTCTCGCCTTAGAGACTCGGGCTTGTACTCCGCTCGCCATCTTCCTACGACCGCTCTTGAGCTCACTCGACACGCGATCCACGGATTCCTGCGAAAACGAGGCGAGCTTGGCTCCCAGGGCTCGCAATTTCGCTTTCTGAGCTGATACGGGAGACAAGTGTCGCTGTGTCTCAGCGCCGCCTTGTTCGCCCATGCCCTTGTGCTGGCCTCCCAGTGTCTTCCTGTAGCTCCGTGTCGCAAAACTGCCAATATCGTCGGCCCTGCGAGGCGAGAGACCTGGTCGCACACGTGGACTTCGCGTAGTGCTCAGCATAGCGACCGGTGCCGGTAGATCTGGCACAGCAGCGAGCTGCTGGGTCTTTTGCTTCAGCTGCTTTGCTGCTGTGAGGATCGTCGTTTCGCATTTGCGCTTCTGTTGCTCGATCGCCGCTTGCATTTCTTGCTTGATCTCTTCCACCTTGGTGAGATAATGCTGCTCAAAGATCTCCAGACGCAGCGTGAAGCTCTAACGCAGGATAGTACCGTGTTTGTCAGTAACTCAATCTTTCAAACGCAAGTGGAATGCTGTTGTGTACCTCTTCGATTTGCTCGATCTAGCTTTGTAGATTCCGTTCTTCTCGCTTTTTGAGAAACTGCAGCTCCTCTATCGCCTGATCCAGCATCGCATGCATGTGGCTCGTCGTTGACTCCCGTTGGGCTGTCACGCGCTTCACTTGTTCGCATAATGAGTGGACATGCTCATCGATCGGCAGCTGTATCCACCCCGCGCTCTCTCCCTCGTCGGAAGAGCTACCATCGCTTTCTTCTTGCGCGCGGTGACGCTGATACATCGCGTGATTCTTGCGCTGCGGGGAATGGCGTGGTGCGCCACCCCGCCGTCCTGGCGAGATACTTTGTGTCGCTTCCCGCCGAGGCAATGACGCTTCTGCAGCCCAACGCTTCCTTGCTTTGATACGTTCTTTGCTGCGACCTCGACGTGCAGTGGGCGGCCGATTCAGGAAAATGCGTCGAAGGCGCTGCAGTTTGGCCACTGGGTCTCCTGGAGACGCGTTCGAGACCTGGGGCCGCGGCCGACGACGCGTGAACCGAGCGAGTTCGTCGTCGCTACTGCCACTGGAACCACTGCTGCTGGAGCTGTCGACGTAGCGGCGGCGCATCTTCGGCATGGATGGATGGATGGATCCTGCTGCTGCACAACGGTCCACGACCTTTCGGTGTCCCGGGCTAAACAGTAGGGGAAATAGGGTAAAACCCCATATTGATATAAATGGATGATTGGGTTAAACCTGCTGGCAGTGGGCTCTGACAGTTGGGGAGGCATGTTGAAGTAGTGCTTTGTGGCCGTTGGCTTTGTGCGTCCTGGTCCCAGAAGAAAACGTCTCTATTAACGATGCGATCTTGGCTCCTGACCGACGGACCCTGTCTGTCAGTGTCTTTCTTGGCGTACAACCAGTCAGGAGCGCCTTTGAAGGGGACAATGCACGTGATATCGACCATGTACGGCTACACGAAGGACACGTTCGCGCACATCTGTGCGGCCATCGTGCGGATCCTTCACCTGAACCAGCTCATGCATCTTGGCCAAGCGTGGGTGGGGAATCAAGATCCAGGCGATGAAGCCAACTGGACGGTAAAGATTGACAATGTGGAGCCCAGCCAGTCGATGCATTCAGCTAAAATGGCGCCATTCGTTACGAGAGGAACAGTGGAAATTGAGAACGTGGGTCTCGAAGAGCGGATGCAATCGAATGCAGCTGCTGGTGCGGACACCGCAAAGTTGGGGGATGCGGGTTTCCAGGAACCATCGAGACCAGAGTCAGAGAAGGTAGTGGTACCACAATTGCAAGCTGATGTGAGAGTTTTGAACGTTGAAGCCGCTGATCCCAAGGAACCATCGCAGCCAGAGAAAGAGAGCACGCCGCGAGCTTCTGTCGGTAAAGCCAAGAGCGTGACTCCAACTGTAGCTGCTGCCGCGGTCTCGCCGAAACGCGACAAACTTGGTGATATCATCTCGCCAGACGGACCAGAAGGTGTTGACGTCACAGTTCCAGTCCATAAATTCTCAGACAAGGACCTTTCAGGACCCAGCAAAGACGTTGAGGCTGCGCCGTTTCCAATTGCGGTCAAGCCCAACAAGATTGGCGATATGATCACTTTTTTCGAGCGACCTGATCGTTTCCAAGCTGCAACGCCAGTGCTTCTCGCCACAGCGAGCAAGGCCCACGCGTTGCCAGACAGCGACTTTTTCATGGAAACGCCTGAGGTGCACAGTCTGACGACGCCTCCAGTCGAGAGCAAGCCAGTGGTGAAGGAGCTCTCCAACATTGGCTCGGATACCAAGGTTCTGGATCGGAGCGAGAGTCATCGATCCGATGTGGAGCGAGCGTCGGTGGAATCCAACGCCACCGACGATACTGAGAATGATCGCATCCGGGGCTTGAGCCCGGGGTTTGCGCCGTCATCGCCGGAAATGATGGTCGGTGGCGCCACGGACTCGTTCAAGGATACGATGCGCGACCTTCAAGAGCTCCAGGAGGAGCGCAGCATTGCGCTGTCGGACGCCAATATGTCGATGAGCTGGTCGTCGTCGTCGTCGGACGAAGATCGGACCATCGACTTGTACTCGGCGCCGTGCTTCATGCCGCCGATCAGCGCGTCCACGCTGCTATCGCTGTGAATCGCCGTGCTCGCTGCAGTGCTGGTAGTCATTTCGGGTGGCTCGCAGTGTAACCCACGAGCGTAACCAGATGTACGTATTTCATTGGCTGTATCCAGCTGCAGATTCTATCCATAACTAGCTTCCATTGGACAATAAAGCCATTTTTGCACCGATCGGTTTGATACGCGTCAGTCTTGTGTGACATCAGCAGCAACGATGGCGGCAGGCAATGGGGCGACGCGGCGGCGCAGCTTCGCGGGCGTGCTGGTGCTGCTGGCGCTCTTTGCGTGCGTGTTTAACAACGTAGAAGCGCAGGCACACCACCTCAGCGGCTCTGTCCAGCAAGGCGCCTCTCAGACGCGCCAGCACGCGCCTCAGCGAGGCCCCAACGCAGCGACAAACTCCGCCGCCGATGAGGACGACGACGACGACGACGACTGGGATTTCCTGAGCGACGAAGCCGTTCTCGCGCTCGCAGCGCAGCAACAGGCAGAAGCCACGGAAGGGAAGCAGCGGTGCGTGCAATCGCTGCCGCCAGCGCGTGTGAACGACGACTACTGTGACTGCGACGACGGCAGCGACGAGCCGCTGACCGCGGCGTGCTCCCACGCTCTCGCTGCGGATGCGCGCGCTTTCCAGTGCGCCAGCGGCGAGCAAGCGTTTGCGTCGGCGTTTGTGCACGATGGCGTGTGCGATTGCTGCGACGGCAGCGATGAGGCCGCTGGCACGTGCGAGAATACCTGTCCGGCGCTCCACAATGCTCGGTTCGAGAACCTCGTTGCGCGCGTCGAGGCTGTGCGCACGGGACTGCAGATCCGGGATGCCTACTTCACGCAGTATGAGCCCAAGATCGAGGGCCTGGCGGCCGTGATGCACGAGGCCATGGACATCGCAAACGCTGTGGAGCGCACGTTTCAGTTCAAGCAAAAGCAGTTGCAGGCGTCGGGCAAGCAGCCGTCCCGCCAGGAGATGCACGACCTCGAGGCCACGTACTACGAGATGCAGAACTGGCAGTATCAGGCGTACCTTCTGCACAAAGTGCTGGACAAGCACACGTTTGCCGACAAGGCGTGGAAAGAGCCGTTCGCGGCGCTCGTGGGGCAGTGCTTCGAGTACAGCGCGAACGAGAAGGAGCTCAAGGGCGGGACTGCGAACGTGATCCCGCGCGAGTACTTGTTCACGTTCTGCCCGTTCCAGAACATCACGCAGACGGAGCCTGGCTACCCGCAGTGGACTGTCGCCGAGCGGAACGAGAAAAAAGACCGACGCTTCCAGACACAGCGAGAGCAGCAGGAGCCAATCCCAGAGGTGCCGAAAGGGATCATGCTTGGCATGTGGGATCAGTGGACGCCGGCTCCGGAGAGGAGTGGCGCGCACTACCCACATGCGCAGCGCTACAACCTCGGAAGAGAATGTGCGAACGCCCAGGAGCGCATCGTGAACGTGGAGCTCTCGTGCGGTGCCGTGAACCGCGTGCTGTCGTTGGACGAGCCTGAGATGTGCATCTATTATCTGGCGTTTATGACCCCCGCTGCGTGTGAAGAGCGCGAAGAAGCGCGTCTGGAGCAAGAGATCGAGCACGTGCAAGCTCTTCTTCAAGGAGTCTCTGCTAACATGGAAAAGGGTACAACGACGACGCCATCAACGACGCATGAAGAGCTGTAGAATGATGTAGATCCCGACACAGGATGCTACGCAATTAAGGCGCGAATGATACTCTTTTGACGCGACGTCTCTGCTTCCTGTGTCTGTTCTCGCTCGCGCACGTGGCCGCGAATCGCGTCTTCTTCGGCTTCAGCGAGCCATCACGTGCGCGTTCCGTGGTGAAACTCCGCAAACCGAGACTTGCCGCCTCCAGCAAACCGATATTCCACGACTCCGTGCGCAAACCCTTTCACGAACGGACCGAGTACACGGTCGCCGTTTGCGTACAGCACGTGGCCGTCTCCATGGCGCACATTCTCCAGGAATTCGCCTTGATAGCTCAGAATCTTATACAAACTTGTGCCTGGTGTGGGCACTCGCCGCTCGTTGCTCTCGTCCTGGGAACCTCGGTGTCTGTCTCGTTCTTGCTCGAGGATTGCAGCGACCTCGAGAGGAAAGTAGATTCGCTTTCCCACGCCGGTCATTTTGCCGTGCACCAACTCGTCGCTCCACAATTTCCCATCGGGGGGCGCAAGACTCCATGTCCGTGGAAATTGCCTCGTAAAATCTGTCCATGGTACGTGGATGCTCCGCGACCGCAGTGCCAGAATCCCGACTGCGGCGGGAATTCGTACTCGTCTGTCCATTCAAAGCGCGTGGCCGAGTCGAATGGTGTGTACGTGAACGAAATCACGGCTTCGCCGGTCTACGCTCCCCACTCAAACGCGCCTTCGTACACCAAAGTCCCTGTGCACTTTGGCAGCGCGCTCTTACGCGTCAACCTCCCGCGGCCATGCATCTTGTCGTCCGCCCAGTCTCCGTCGTATTGGTCGCCGTTCGCGAACACACGTCGGCCTTTGCCGTGCCGCTTTGATTTCACAAAATGACCTTCGTACTCGCCACCGTCGTGATACACGTACGTGCCGAGACCGCTGAAGAAGCCGTCCTTAAAGTAGCCTTCGTACGATTCGCCGTTGGCGAATGACATGGCCCCATGACCACACTCCTTGCCTCGCACGAACTGACCAACGAGCTTGTAGGTCACGCACGCGACGACCCCAACACCGTGAGACTCATCTTCTTCCCATTCGCCTTCGTACTGCTTCTTGTCACTGCTTCCAAAGACTCGAAGGCCTTTGCCGTGGCGCTTCCCTTGGACGTAATGTCCAACGTACGAGCCGAGTTTGCCGCCGCTGCCGTGCAAAAATCGCCCAAATCCGTGATATGCGCCTTGATGGAACTCGCCGACGTACCTGGAACCGTCTCGGAACCGCAACTCGCCGTGGCCCTGCTATTTGCCGTGAACCCAGTTTCCGTCGTAAACATCTCCATTCGTGTACGTGCACGTGCCTTTCCGTGATAGTACCCATCGATGAAGAAGCCGTCGTACGAATCCCCATCCCGAGTCTTTGCTGTGCCTTTGCCGTGCTTGCGTCCTTGCACAAACTCGCCTTCGTACCGCTCGCCCCGAATCCACTTCTTTGTCAGCGCATGCTGCAATTTGGGGATCGTCAAGAGGCCAAAGCCATGATAGAAATTGTCGCGGAACTTGCCAATGTAGCTCCCACCCTCTGCAAACTTGGGCGTGCCCTTGCCGTGGCGCTTCCCATTGAGCCACTCGCTATCGTAGATGTCGCCGTTCGAATATTTCAGGCGTCCATGGCGATAGATGGAGCCATCGTCGCCCAGGCGCCACGACCCGACGTCGTAGACAACACCGTCCTTCGCCGCCTTGCCACTGACCATGAGACGCTACTAGACCACTTCTATGCTTGTCTTAAATTCAGAAAAGCAAGTGCAAAGAGTTGTCGAAGCGGCTTCACAGAATGGAAACGGAAGACGCTTCGCGCTCGCTGCTGTCTCGAGGAGTTTCAGAACTCGCTCTGCAGCTGTTTGGCACCCTTGGCACATAACAATGCGTGGGGTCAAAGCAAGTATTGAACTGTAGCTTCCTTTCGCAGCACACAATCTCACCTTGCGGAACTGGAGCTGTGCTCAAGCATCGTCCCAGTTCTCTCGAACGCTATTTGCTCTGCAGCCGTTAGTCCATAACACCGGTGCCGTGCTGTTCCTCACCTCTTCTCTGCTTGTGCTCAAATCTGCCGTGTGTCATTCTGTTAGATTGGTTGTCTCAAGTATCTCGCAGTAAGAGATTATGAGTCACTGAGGCTGCTCATTTCCTTTTCATCCTCAATCAGGATACAGTCACCTTCGGCATACCCATCATGCACTTCTCTCGCTTCGTGTCCGTTCCTGCTGCACTTCTTGCCGCCGCGATCGCCGCTGGCCTCAGCTCGGCACACACGTGGTTGGATTGCCTTGACCATGACCACTCGGTGGTCTTTGAGCACAGCGCGGCCTGGGTCTTCGGTGGCGTGAAGGGCAACGGACTCTGTGAAGGCTACATCCGTGGATACGCTAGTCGAGGCGATGTCGACATCAACACCAAGAACACGTACAAGATCGCTCGAAACGACCTGAGCAAACCTGGGACTCCACTCTGCGAGTTCACGTTCGACGAAGGCTACGGCGGCGCGCGCGACTCGAAGAACGCGTCGCTCACTGCGAAAATGAGCGCGAAGCCGGGCGACACGATTTACTTTGCGTACTTGCCAAATGGCCACGTGGCCAAGGATAAGTGGGCACGCAAGACCGAATACGGCATCTACTCCTCAGGCGCTCCGGGCGTCGAGCTCAATTTCACGACAGAATTCAACGGAACCATGATCGTGAACGGCACCAAGCACACGTACGATGACCTCAACTGCGGCGAGACATACGATCGACAAGGGAACCCGTCGAACCGCGCTGGAGACCACATTCCTTGCGTGGGTCAGATGACGATTCCCAAAGATGCCGCCCCCGGTCGCCACCAGTTCGTCTGGGCTTGGAAATTCTACAAGGGAGAAACGGATCACGAAGCCCCGCCAAACTCCATCGACTACCTCTACACGTCGTGTTTCGATGTGGAGGTCAAACCTGCTAGCATCGACAGAAATTGAAAGCAAAAAAGAAGCAGGCACAAGACTTACATGCGTCCAAAAACAGCAGTCTTTGTATTTGTCACCCATCACTCGAGTCTTGTGCGCGTAGCTGTCTCGGCTGATCTGCTTTTTCGTGTGTGTGTTTTCTCTCTCATTCATACATTTGGCTTTTTCTACGCGTCTTCGTTCTCTCTTTTCTGCGCTCTCCTCCTTGATTATGTGCAAAACATCGACATAAGAGTGCAGTTTGTTGTTTTTCTTCACATTTTGCTCATTCAAACGGACGACTTAGATGCCACCCTTTTGGATTGGGTTCGCTGGAAGAGAGCCTGGCTTTCGCTTGCCAATGCGCTTGACCTTGGCGGCTTGCTCTGGGTCGGGCTTCAGCGAAAACACCGAGCGAGAACTCTTGAGGTACTTGTTGCGGCCATTCTCTTCGCGAATCAAACTCTCCAAGACAATATGAGGGGCCACCGTGCGTCGCATTCCCTTTCGCGCGTTCTTGAGACGGTTGAGGTATCTTCTCGTACTCGGTTGCTTCTTCTGCAGACGGCTTCCCGCGTCATCATCCGTACCAGCGTCCCCACCCAGGCTCTTTTCACTGCTATTCGACATTGACATCGTACTCTGCGCACGCAAGATAGCAGGCTTGTCGCTCTTTGGTTGGCCCGGTGTCGAGTCTCTGGAATCCATACCCTGCTGCCATGCTTTGCCACATGACTCGTGGAACGCCTGGCCCGACATGATCATGACCATCGAAGTGACAAGATTCCACTTCTCACCCCCAGCCGAGCCAGTGTGGGCCATCCCGAAAGGTGGCTTCGAGAGAAGCACCTTGCAGTAGCTGCACGTGTTGGATGGTGGCGCGTAGCATTTCGACTTTGCACGCTTTAACGCAGCCACTTGATCGTACAGATCCACGCTGATCAGACCGTTGGCAGTCTGGTAAATGTTTTGCTCGTAATTGTATGTGTCCAGCATGCCGAAAATCGTGGGTCGGAAATCGCCAAATTCTCCCTTTCCATGCTCGTTCGTGATCTTGAACAAGATTGATTTCAAGGACACAGACGACGCCATGCGCTCGAGAATGATACGAATCAGTTCATTGAGAGCGACCTGGAACGCAGTTTGAGCACCACCTCCGCCGCTTCTGGTTGTAATACGTGTCGTTGCCTTCGAATTCGCAGATCTCTTCACTGCGTTCTGGATACGAAGAAGCTTATCCAAGAGTGTGAACCACAATTTCTCGGCCTGGTCGTCACGGTTTCGGAGAGAGTTACGTTGGCACATTGCGAGTGCAACCTCAAGGGTCTGCATCGCGTCTCGTCCCTCTGGTACACTTTCAATGATGCTGTCGTTCTGCTGCTGTCTGCCCAACGTTGGCATTCCACCCAAAACATCGGACGAAGCGGATGACGCGGCATTGTAACCACGAAGAGCTGGCTTCAGGATTTTCAGCTTTTGCTCCAGACTGTGAAGAATAAGAGTCAACGCACCGGTGACATCACCCGTTCTCTCCAACAGATAGGCTTCTGCATCGGTAATGTTGAAATCCTTGCATAGTTTCAAGCACGCCTCGACCTTGTAGCTATCATGTGATTCCAAGTACGGGAACACGCTCGACGGTTCAAACTCACACGAAAGACGAACGAATCGTTCTTGCACAGCCGGATCGTCAGCAATACGAAGTTTGGATCTGTCGAGCAGCTCCTTCACCAAATCAGCTTCTTCGCCGAGATCAGTCTTGCCAGAGCCCATCAAAATCTGTTTCAGGTAGAGGAACTCAAGCTTGGCACCGTTCTTGCCCATCGAAATGAACTTCTGGATCACCTTGTTGTTTAGGTTCGGGAACTGGCCCAAAATCAAAACCACGAATGCATACCCGTCCGTCTCCATCAGCGCACCTGCATGGGTCAGCACCGCGTCCTCGATAACCTTTCGGCGAATTGGGCTGCCGCCATTCACAGAGTCTGCGTTGTTCTCAACGTCTTCGTCAACCAACTTGTCCGTTTCTACAGGAATACAAGAAAGCAAATAATAGAAATGAATGAGCGATGCCAAAACACCCGAACCAAGCAACAAGGATCAGACTTACCAACTCGAATGTAGCTGAACGCATTCATTCGGAACTCATGGTCTTCATCAGCCAAATACGATGCAACGGCTTGTGAGAACTCCCCCTTCTCCTTGTACAAAATGACCGCAGCACGGTTCATTTTCTCTCGAATCACACTCTGCAGCAGCTCGGTATGGTTGTAAGTATCCTTGTTCAGCTTCTGCAGCAGTCGAACAAGCATCACTTGTCGCCCAGCCTTGTCGAAACCTTCTTCTTGGGAAGCTGCCGAGTTCTCGGCACTGCTGCCTGATAGCAACGATGATGGTCCAAGCGCTAGGAAATTCATCAGCGAGTCCATCATCGACGCACCATTATCAGTTGCACCCACATCTCCAAGTGCTTTAGTGCGCGCGTCAGCATACTCTTGTGGATCAATGGATCCACCACTCAATAAGCGAGCCTCAAACATGAAGAAGTGGCCGTGCTCAACGGAGCTAAACTTGTTCTCGGACGCGTCCTTGGTAGTCCCAAAAATCACTTCAGCCAAGTCAAGCACCATCGAAAGGCGACTCGGGCATTTCGACAAGCCAGCATTGCGAGCCGAGTCGTATCGGCTGGTCGGTCTGCTCGATCCTTCTTTCTTCTCTCCTTCAAAATCAACGTTCGGATCGTCGAAAAAGCGCGCCATAATGTTGAAGAACTCACGAGCATCCAAATCAACGAGGGTCATCAAACGCGGGAACAGCAGCGGGTTCGATTCCACGGTCTTTTCGAACAAGTGGTGGCAGATTCGCGAGCGAATTTTCCCGATTTTCTGTGGCGCGACCATCTCGTTTTGGGGAAAGCTTCTGCCGTTGAGTGAGTACGAAATGTACAGCAGCAGCTTGTATCCATACTGCCGGCGACGTCTCTGCGCTGACAGAAGATCATCACTTGACGATTTCTGCGAAATAGACTTCACGCTCCCGCTTCGAGTTGTGCCACCAAACGCGGACGCGAGACTACTGATCCGACTTCCGGCGCTGCCAGTTCGGCTGGCTGTTCGAGAAGGTGAAGGTTCTGGGGCTGGTTTCTTGTCAGTAGTAGCAGCTTCGAGGAGGATATCAATCGGAGTGACGTAATCGTTCAGACCTTCGTTGTAAATGTAGATGAGAGCTGAGTAGAGCTCGTGATCCATGCAAAGTTTGACCATCGTATCAATATCGAGCTCGGCCACATTCAAATGCAAGATGCACTGCTCCACTTGAGGCAGTTTGTTGTTGGCGCTGTAGTGTCTGACGAATTCTTGCATTGCAATCGGGGATAGGTTTCGAAGCTTCTCTGACAAAATGTAAGGCTCGAGGAGCTCTACAAACACATCCGACTTGCCGGCTTCCTTGAATCGATTGAAGATTTCGCCAAACAACAAATCCGTGCGCCCCACAATCGCGCAATACTCGATGCAAACTCCAGCGAGCATTTGGTAGTGGCTCTTCGCGAGATCCAGCTTCAGCCCACTTTTGCTGAAGGCTGAGACGTTGCTACCAGCGCTCGAAGACGTTGGCGCATTAGCAATCGCCAAGCGAACGTATTCCATCAACAGATCAGCAACGCGCTCGGCCACACTGATTGGCACAAAATTCTTCGTGACTTGACCGCTTCTCGCCTTCTGCAAAGTTTCTTCCAGTTTCTTGGCAATGTCTGGAGGATATGGCTCCTCGCCGCACACCCAACGCACTTCGTCAGCGCTTTCTTCGTGTCGAAACACATCCTCTTTTTCTCCAGTACGCTGGTTGGTTTGAGACATATGCAGGATATCCACCAAGCACTGATCGTTTTGCTTGTCACGGAAAAACACCGGAGGGAAACGATCACGAGCAGCTCTGTCTGCAGCAGCGATTTTCAGTCCTTCGTAATGGTCGAGCGCGAGCGCAAGCGCCTCCAGCCATTCGCCCTCGTCAACCAGAGTGTCAATACGCTGCGTCCAAGGTTGCACTCGCGCGGTCTGGAGCTCTTTCAGACCCAGTAGGTACAAAATGTTGTCACACCCGCGGAAACTGTTGGAGAAACTGCGCGCATTCTTGCCTCGGTACGACGCGAACACGAGCTCAAGCGACGACACATCGACGATTTCGAGCTCTTGTCGCGACATCACATCGTACACGCAAATCTCGTCGTTCGAGTTCAAATACACGACGACTTGGTCGCCAAGCCACTGGATTGCCATGAGGTCGTTCGAGCACTCAATCTGGTCATGCTCCTCAAAAGTCGGCCATCCATGACGTGAATGTGAGTGGTTTTGACCGCCTGGGAACACGACTTCCAAGAACTGCACATGGTTTCCCCAGCCACGCGACAGCACAGGCGCCAACGCACGCGAGCTGCCAGGGAACGAGATCCACGCGAACGCCAACGACGGCAGCACGGGGTCTTCGGGAGAGATATCATCCGGACGAGCCCAGCGGTACAAGACCTTCACTTCTGGCTCAATGGCAATGATGAACGTCACCTTTTCACTGCTTAATGCAGCCAAACAGTATTGGTCGGTAAGGTGCGAGATCTTGGCATTCCCTGCTGATTGCGGCAGCACGGAAATCGATAGAATCTTGCCAGCAGAACCATCGTACAGCGGATCCACATCCACGACGTACACCATCCCCATCATCTTGGAGAAGTTTAGCTTGTTGACGATACCACTTCACAAACACATCATCAATAAAAGTCAGTATCCGAAAGCACAGAGAGGTGCAGACGGCAGTATATCGACTTACTTGTTGTCAACCGACACAAGAACGGCCTTCTGGTCTTTCAGGAACCGCAGACTCACGACCGGGTTCTCATGAGCATCGGACACAGCCTTCAATGGCGTGCCCTTAATCATATCCCACAGCACGATGCGGCCACTTTGGAACCCGCAGACGAGGTAATCGCTTCCAGGGGACACGTCAATGGCCGTAATTGCACCATCAGTTTCTGCATCGCTCGTGTTGCCTAGCACTTGACGAATCTACATAGCACAGGTGGAACGAGTTAGACTGGGAACTCGAATATCGCTTATGCGTCACCAGATGCCCATTTACGCACATTTTGGAAGTGGTCGAAGATGATCACGAGCCCCTTGGACGTTCCAATGGCGATGAACTTGGAGTGAATCGCCACGACCGTCGGCGATCCAGGACCATACTCTTTGAACTCAATGTTCTTGCGCAGCTGGCGACTGATAGATTCCATCGCCTGCACTTTGACGACGCCCGTGGATTTGGTTTGCTTCTTCTCTGCTGGGGTTGCGTCCGCAGATGTGATCGAGATGACTTTCTTCTTCGCTTTCTGCTTGGACGATTTCTTCTTCGTCCGCGCATTCGCGCGCAGACGGCGCTTCACCTGCAAGGGCGAGATCAGCTCCACGCCGACGCAGCTCAGCAACTGCTGCTCACGCGCTTCGGCGATCTCCAGAGCGCTGCGGAACTGGGTCTGCGCGCCGCTGGACCCGTTCGCGGCGTTCGATGCCGCCGCGCCGGTCACCATGGCCGCATTCCCGCCAACGTTCATCTCTGTGAGGCTCTTAGCGCGATCCACCTTCTTCGCCGCCGCATTGCTGCTCGCCGCGGCGCCAGAGGCCTTCACGACCTCCATGCCGGCCACGGGCGCGATCGAGAGCGTGAACGTCGCGGGGGAGAAGAACAGATCGTCCTCGAGCGTGCTCGCCTCCGCCTTGTTGGCCGGGTCGCCGCCGCCCTGCGCCGCCAGCTCCTCCTCGCGCAGGATATCCTCGAGCGTGATGGCCGTGAGGTCGACGTCCCCGAGGTCGTCGTCGTCGCTGTCCACGAGCAGACTCTCCACGGCGCTCATGCTTTCGTTCTCCGCGCGTTCTTGTTCTTCTTCGGCACCGAAGGGGGAAATGCAAATGCCAAGATGAGAAAAAAAGGGGGAAATTACACCCCTGCTCTTGTACAGAGAGATTTGTAAGAGGATGCGCGCTTGTCAATACCGTTCTTGTACAGGAAGACAGAGAGATAGATACCTATTGCGGAACACGTGCATATATTACGGTACTACGCACACATGGCCAAACGTATAATGCTCCACGCGAATGGGAAAAATGAATGGCAACACTGATGAAATTACTTCCTACCGCTTCACCCTACGCCATGCGCCGACACGCACGCCTGCCGCCTCCTCACTGCTGCTTCATCCGACCGCCTGCGCAAAAGAAAGCACTCTTCCTTCTCCCCAGCGCCGCGTTTACTTTGTTTTCCGCCGCTTCCGCGCTTCAAACTTCTGGTCGAATTTGCGGCGCAAGTTGTGCGGCAGGTTCTCCGCAGGCTCCCACGTCAGGTCCTCGTAGCCGACCCACTTGATCAGATACTTAAACACCTTGAGCTTGGTCTCTGGGTCGCGCGCGTTCTTGCGGTCGCGGATTTCCTCGACAATGTACTCGTTCTCACGCACTGGCTGCCCTTCAAACTCCTCGATCAGGTCCTTCGACACATTCTCCGCGGGCTCCCACGTCGTGTCCTCGTAGCCCACCCACTTGATCAGATACATATCGGGCTCGCCGAACGAGCGCCCCTTGCGCTTGTCGAGAATGGTCTCCACTTCGTACACGTCGGGATCCTCCGTGTCGAACATGTCATCGGGCGCTTCGTCTTCGTCCGAAGACAGCACGACCTCCACGGGTGGCAGATTGGATTTTTTGTTCTTCGTCGCGTCCTTTCGCTTGTCGCCCTTCGACGACTTTGACTCTTTCTCGGAATCGCTCGACGCTTCGTCCGAAGAAGACTCGGAAGAGCCCGACGACGACGACGACGACACGTACTCGCTTTCTTCCTCGCTCTCGTCTCCGTCGGAGGTGCTTCGGCGTTTCCTCCGTGCTCTCTTTGCCTCTGTCTTGCTGCTGTTCTTCTTTGGGCCCGAGTCTTTGCTGCGTCGAGACGAACCTGCCTTGGCTTTCCCATTCGTCTTCGCGGGTTTCTTCGACGCAGCCTCTTTGTTGTCCTTTTTGTCTTTCTTCTTCCTTTTCTTTGCATCCGTGGCAGCCGACGCTTTCGACGAACTCGACGTCGATGGCGGGGCCATATCGGCGTTCAAACCTCGCAGTGCATTCGTCTGCTGCCTCTTCTCTTCCTTGAGGGTCTGTCGTAGCGAATCTATCGATATCTCCGTGGTCACCGGCTGGTTCTCGCCAGGCGCATACGAGCGCATCCAGTCGCGAATGATCAAGTGCTTCCTCGTCTGGAACTGCAGGTTTTCGAGCATGTGCACCGCGCGCATGGCGCTCAGAGAGAACTGATCTTTCGCTGTGTTGTAGAGCCCGAGCGACTCGGGCAGCTCCGAACAGAGCGTCACCAGCGCTCGATCCACGAGCACCGATGATTGCTGGAGACTCATTCCTTCTGTTAGATTGCCGACAGCGACACTGGAAGTCTACTGGCTAGCGCGCTGCGCGCTGATACCTTCTGCCGATTGGTTCGTCTGCACGCAGCAAGAATCCGGCGACTTCACGCGTCTGCCGGCGTCCACAGAGACGCAGAGCGGGAGGGTCAACGCGCGCTTTCCTTGCTTCCGCTTCCCACGCTTGGGTGCCAAGACAAAGGCCAAGCGAGTAACCCTCGCTAAGTTCGCATGTCCACAAAGTACGCGTTCGTCGAGAAGCAATCACCCACCCATTACCAAGTTCACTTTCTGGGTCGGACGAAGTGACCGTGGGTTTCAGGGTGATTGGGTGGATGCTTGCTCCCAGCAATTGTGTGCGCGCGCGCCGTGTTAATGCGAAATGGAGCGCGGGGGCGCGGCGCAGCTCAAGCGCCTGGCGCTCGCGGTTGACGGCTTCGTGGCGCAGCTGCAGTGCGCGATCTGCCTCTGCGCGTATGCGAACCCGGTGTCGTTGCCCTGCAACCACTGCTTCTGCGAGGAGTGCATCCACCGCGCGCTCGAGCTCAAGTCCGTCTGCCCGATCTGCAAGACGCCCGCCAAGAAGCGCAAGCTCCGCTACGACACCATGATCCAGCAGCTGCTGCGGGCGACCGAGATGCTCAACGCGCCTGCAAAGAGAGAGGTCGCGGTGATCGAAGACGACAAGGAGGACACGCTGCTGCTGGAGGAGAAACCCGCGGCGCCGCTGGTTAACAGCAGCAGTAATGAGACAAGACCATCGTCGCCACCGGCAGCCGCATCGGTAGCAGAGCCGCGGCGACCGGTGGAGCCAATTACCAGTCCAAAGCTGCCACAGGCTGTAACCCGTAAGCAAAATGGGCGTGCGCATAGCGACCTAGAGCCAGAAGTACCAAAGCGAAGTCCGAATGGCGCCACTGCCGCAAAGTCCTCTCACAACATGCCCAACGGACCGAGGAAAAGCGACGCCGGTCAAGTGTCTGCAGCGGCGCAAGTGCTCGTGAAAGCATCACATAACGTTGCTGAAACGACGAAGCATGCAGAGAAGCAAAAGCCAGCGATGCCGCCTGCTCAGTTGCAGGTTAACGGCGTGAATGCGCAGATTGCTGCTGCTGCGAGCCAAAGCGTACACGTGCCGCTCAACGGACCGTTTGTGAAAGGGCAGCTCGTGGAAGTCAAGTGGAGAACGTGGATTGGTGTCAACAAATCAGGCGGCACAGCCCGCATTACCAAAGTCAACGGCGGTACGTCTGGGTACATTTTGCAATTATTGTGTGCAGTTGGCCTCATGGTGTGCTCATTTGCTTTTTTTGTTCTCGTCTTGATTTCGTTATCCAGATGACACGTATGCTGTCAAGTACGTGCTGGAGCTTCGCAGTGAGAACAATGTGCACGATGCGTTTATCAGGAAAGCAAGCGACGGGTTCGCGTCGACGGATGTGACGCCGAGTCGCGCCGTCAAGCAGCGGCAGCGAAGGAGCGCAAAGCACTTGCTAGAAACGCCGCCAAGCGAAGAGAAAGCAGTTGTCTCTGCGGAGGGAGGCAAAGCAGTCGCTGGAAGCAAACGGAAGCGGTCCGGGATGGTGTTCCTCTGCTCTGGGTACGATGAGAAGGCAACGCGCGAGATCGAAAAGCGGTCCGAGTGCCTGGATGCCGAGATTGTGAGCCACTGGTCAAACCAGGTGACGCATTTGATAGTGAAATGCGTCGTGGCGCCCAACAACCCGGACGGCAGCGCCGATGGAGAAAACAACTCGAGGAGCTCAGAGGCGTCCGCATCGGCGCCTCCTCGTCCATGGACTCCAGGAAAGCGGCAACTGTTTGGGGATGTGAACCCGATCAAGCGCTGGGTCAAGATCCGATCCATGAAGTACCTCAAAGCGCTCGTTGGCGGCCGATGGATCGTGAGCGAGGAATGGCTGCAAGGTAGTGTATGCTATAAAAGGGCCCTAATGTGTGCTGACATGAAACTGACATGCGCTTGTATCTTTGTGATGAATATGCGCAGCGTGCTCGGCGCAGGGCAGCTACGTGAGCGAAGCAGATTTCGAAGCCGATGGACACTTGAAGGGGCTTACTATTGATGATGCGATCAGGCGGTCCCGAAAACGGCGGCAAGAGATCCTCCAGATGTGTCCTGCCACTGTGAGTCGCTCTCTCTCTCAGATTATTGATGCTAGACGCAAAGAAGTAACCTTGCTCGTCCTATTCTGTTGTAGGTGGACTCTGCGTCTGTAGGCACGCAGCTCTTTCAAGATTTCTGCTTCCACCTCGTTGGCGACTTTTTGCCGCCAATGCCTCCGCAGTTGGAGCTCGACACGCTGCTTTGCATTGGAGGCGGCACGCCTATCCGCGGGTTGCAGGACATTGCAAGCGAAATGGCGAAACCCGAGAACGCCAAGCGGCAGTTGGTGATCGTGTGTGACCGAATCAACCCTGTGGCTCTCCGCGATACGTCCAAGCAGTTGAGATCCCTGCCACAGCTGCGCAAGTTTCCAGACGTCCCCATTGTAAACTACCAGTGGGTGCTCAACAGCATCAGCGAAGCTGAGCTGCGGCCGCTCAAGTGATTTGCTTCGCACCGGGAGGAGAGGAGGCTAGGAAGAAAGAGGCACGTGGAAGAGGACGTCAGGGAGGAAAAGACAGCAGCAACAGTGGACGCAGAGGCATCGGAGAGTGGCTTTGTTATTTAAATTCTACTATAATCACATTGATAGAAACAGCTCACAGAGCAGTGAACACGGTTGAAACGAGCTTTTCACAATCCCTGGTTGGGAGTCGTCGCTTTCCGAAAGCACTAAAGAGCACGAACATTCAGGAATGAATCTGTGGATCACAAAAAAAGGCAGTAAACACGAAAACGCACCACAACCAGCGGCTTGTCCTTGAACACGACGCCGTGAATCTTGTCCAGCGCGAGTGTCGCCATCGATGCACTCGAGTACTCGACAAATGCCTGACATCTCATACGTCCTTCAGTAAAATGGCGGATCTTGATTGTGCTATCAGGGGAAAAAGAGCCATCAGTGATTCACAATCACATGCATACGTCCATGAGCATGTCCGAAACTCACTCTACGCTCGTGTCGACCGGAAGAACGGCCCCGAAAACGGCCCTCAACTCGCTTTCTTGGACGTCCTTCGCTAGGTTTTTCACGTACAAAGTTGCCGATGGCTCGCCACGCTCGTACTTTCCCATCGCCTTTTCTTTTGCAAATGCTGTTCGCAATCCAGATGATGCTCGCGCGTCAAGCACTCGTGCAAAGATATTACAGTTTAAAGTGTCATGCAGTGTACCTGGAGGCTCCAGCCGCAAAGCATCCAAGTCTGCAACGGAGAGTCGACGTGGCAGACCAGCTTGGCTTCCCATCGGGACGTCTGGTTCGTTCGTCTCAGTCTCGACTGCGGTTGCGTAGCTCTACATGGCGCACTCGACGAGATCAGCATTGCATACAATTGTTAGTCGTCCCCAGGAGTAGCAAATATTGCATGCGCACCACAACGAGAGGCTGGGATTCGAGAGCAACGCCATGGAGCTTGGTCAGCGCCTCCGTCGCAAGAGCTTCGGTTGGATACGTGACCGTCGCAGTGCCAGACGCTGCCGCTAGCCCGATGCAAACAGCGCTATGGCGTGGCAAAGAATCTGTTAAGCCCATTCGTCCGTCCATAAATGTATGCCAAGATAAGGACAAGCATATGTACCTGAGGTCCATTGTTGACGGCAGTACGTGGCCAAACACGTAGAGCAAATCATCCTTTTCCGCCGCCGCTGCAACGTTTCGAACATGCAGCTGGTTGGACGGCGCACCTCGCACATAGCTCTTCATCTCAACAGCATGCAGCAACTCTACAGCCCATTGCAGCCCGGCATTATCTGAAGATCAGTGACCCACCCGACACGATAGAGCGAAGCAATCACTTCCGTACCTGCTGCTGGCACCCGCAGACGATCAAGTTCGGCTTCTGACGCCACGCCAGGACGCGGCGCTGAGCGCTCACTACCGAATCCACTACCGTTTGTTGCAAACGCCTTGGTGACTTGACTCGTGGTGGGCGGTGCAGGCCGTTTGAACGTTTGTGCTAGTTGCACAGCAACTGTCGCTTTGGGCAGTGGCTGCTGGGTTCGCGTTTGCGGCAACTTGGATAGTGTGTTGTCCACATTCAGGCGCTGCTTTTTGTGAGTCTCTGGTTCGGTCGCTGCATCTTCTTCTTCTTCTTCGTCGTCTTCCTCGATCGTGAAGGCTTCAGCAAGTGGCCCGCGTTTCCTCTGCAGCTGGCGACGCGCCACTCGTTCTTGGTGGTCTCTCGAGAACACGCCTGGGATCGCGTCCTCTTCAAAGGGCGTCGGGAGATTCATCTTGTTCATCAAGTGGAGCACTTGCGTGTAAAACTTGGGCAGCGCGATGAGCGCTACAAACGCACACAGTGTGAGTCGCCATCGTTGCGCATACAGCAGCATCGACACTACTGCGCAAGCAACTCACCGTTGGCGATGTTCCGCACGATCTGCTCGCTCGCTTTCGGGTATTTGTACTCCAATAAGAGCGACGGCGCAAAGTGCAACCTGGGGATACGCATGCAGCACATAGCACATAGCACCAGTCAGTCTCATGCAGATCATAGAGAGAGCGCGCTAGCTTGTATCCCCCGCAATCGGTGTCCTTGCCCAAGGTGCGGAGCCAGCGGCGCCGGCGCATAATACAAATGGCCGATATGCTTGTTCGTGTGCGGTTGCGTTGGAGGCCGCAGCGGCGGCGGTGGATCGCGAGGCAGAGGCGGCGGAGTCGGTGGTTCTTTGGCCGCCTGCGCGTCGTTTTCTGGCGCACGGCCCGTCTTCGATTCGCGATCCTCTGCATTATTGTCCCCTAATAAGTCTGCGCGCAGCTGGTGCCCAGCGAGTTGCATGCCCCGCAGCCGCGTGAGCGCATTGGCGCGTGCATCGCTCGTTGAAAAGGTCGCGATCGCCGTCTGCGGGGGCTTGCGCGTCGAGGGCTTTGCGGCCCGGTCCTGCAGAAGCGCCACGTGTAGCGCGCCGTAGTGGCGCAGCAGCGACGAGACCGCGTCCTCCGACAGCACGCCCGGGAGGTTCTTCACGCGCAGACAGAGGCGCGCATCGTGCGTCATATTCGCCATGCGCGCTTTGGCAGCGAGGAAACAAGGTCAATACCAAAACACGGTAGGCTTGCATGCCACATGACCATAGCGCGGTGCCGAGGAAGAACTCCCAGTTTTTGGAGATTGTCAAAACACGGTGGACACTACAACTCACAGCGCAGCGCCATCGATAATCGATCCGTTAGCCTGGACTCTCTCTCTCTCTCTCTCTCTCTCTCTCTAATGATCGATCCGAACTCTCTCTAATGGTTCGATGCAAGTGGCGGCATTGGCGGCACCTGGAAGCGCATCGTCACTGATGTGCTGCGTCCAAAGTCGCTCTTTAGCCCTCGAGAAGCTCCTGGATCCGCTGCAGGACCTCGCGCTGCTCTTCGACCGAGAGTCTCGCCACGATGTTCAAAATCATGGCCACAGAAGGCATTGGGGAGCTAATGCACACCACAGAAACACGTTCTCAATCAGCCGGTGATACAGAGAAAGCATTAACAGGTGTACGAGGAGGACAGGACAGACGTACCGAATGAACGTGTTGTAGTATACCGACGTGAACAGCGCCGTGATCAGCTGGCAGTCCATGCGGTCCATGACGCCACCGTGGCCCGGGATCACCGAGTCAAAGTCCTTCAGGCCGTACGTGCGCTTGATCGCGGACGCATAAAAGCCGCCAAACGGCGAGATCACGGACGCGAACGTCGCGAACCAAATCGAGTGGATCTGGATGGGGTAGTACGCGATCTGGCTTCGCCCAATGTAGCCAGCGATCGACGCCGGCAACGTGTACACCGCAGGCGAGAACACTTCATGGCGAGCGCACGACAGCGACCCTGGAATGAGCTATGGCAGCACCAAAAGTAATTACACAATGCGATAAATCACCCAAGCACTTCAGCCAGAGAGTAGCAGCATTGAGACGACCATGCAGACGCACCTGCAAGCTCTCCAGTGGGCAGATCATCCACTCAAACTTCATCAAGAAGAGCGCGAAAAACCAGAATAGTCAGGCATTGCAATCCACAGAAGAGCATTCATTCAGATCGTTGCAGGCAAGCAAACGTACCTTGGCGAGCCATGCGCTTGCAAAAATCGCAAACACGACGGTGCACACAAAGGCGCCAATGAAGCCCTCCCAGGTTTTGTTGGGCGACAGACGCAAGAACGGCGTCTTGATGAACTTGCGGCCAAACAGCTTGCCGCAGAAAAACGCAAAGCAATCGTTGCACACCACTAGCGACACTGGCAGCACAAACCAGAAGAGACCTGCACGCCAATACGCAAACGCAATGATGCGACACACAAGGACCACGTCAATAACGAAGACAAACGCAACGCAAAACAAAGCGCCTGGAATAAGCCGAACCATTGAAAATGTTGTTGAGGATGTACTTCATCTGGAACACGATCAGCCCCAACGTCACGATCGTCCACGTGTATTGGCCTGGTGGTTCGCATCAGGAAAAGCGTTCAATCGGTGAGTTCACATGCCTCTCAGCGCTGTCTCGAAGAGGCAAAGTGGTTGCTTACCCATTTGATATTTGTAGAGACCTGAAACAATGGCAAAAGACGAAGGAAAAGGGATTATTTACTCCACGCATTGTATCGGAGCGAAGCAGACTCAGACGCGCACCTTTCTTCAGACTGAGCACGGACATGACGAAGAGCACAGCGTACATCGTGAACGAGATCCACGTGTGGTAGCGCAAGTAGTGCACAACGATCGGCGATACAAAGCGGATCTTGCGGTTCTCAATGAACGCACCGAACGAGTCTCCATAGTTGTAAAACAGCGCAACTGAGAACCAGCCCCACTGCGCCACGCAGACAACAAACACGCATGCAACCAAATCAGACCCATTGCACAGCTGCTACTTGCGCGAACAAAGAAATGCATCAACGTACCTGCGCGGATCGGAACCACGGGATGTTCTTCTCAGCCGCCGCGCGGTAGCGCACGTTCACAAGCTCGCGGAAGAGCAGGATCTGCAGAATCACGACCATGAGCCACGCGTAGAGGTGGCCTCCGTAGAGGATCATCCCGAACGCGCCGATCATGGCAAAGCCCACGACGACGCGGGTCATGAACTTGGCGAAGGGCGACGGCGCGGGGGCCGCCGCAGCCTTGAGCTGCTTGTCGGCGCCCGAGCCGCGCTTGCCGGCGGCGTCGCCTCCGTCCTTTTGCGTGTTACGCTTCCGGATCGTCGCCGCAGACGTCGTCGACATATTTGCGCGAGGAAGCCGGGAGGGAAGGGGGCGGCAAATGGGTTGTGAACCGAAGCGGAGAACGCGCACGGCCGAGCGGGGATGTGGCGTAATACGAGGTGCGAGTAAAGACCCCCTCGCGTTGCTGATCGAAACAAACGCAGGAGTGATGCTCTTTCTCTCTTTTTTTCGAGAAAACTAGGACGCGCGTCCTAGTTTAATGTGTCGACGACAGCAAGCGTGATGCTCTGGATGTTCACCTAGTTTAAGGTGGTTTGGGTGGATAACTAGGATACCGTCGCATTGAAGTTCTGCGTCCTGGTTTGCATTTGGGAAGATCTTGCAGCCAAGAAGACGAAGGACGACCGACCGACGCGCGCAACGAATGTCGCTGGTCGTGGCGACGAACATGGGACGACGACCGTGGAAGCCAGTCGCCGTGGCACTGCTGCTTGTGTTGCTGCTGCAGCTGACGACGGCAGTGAGCGCGCTGCAGCCGAACCTGCAGCCGCCACGGCACGATCCGATCGCCACCGTGCGCGGACTGATCCAAAGGAGACTCGGGGACGAATATGTGGACCAGGTATGCGCTCACTGGA